>JAFEMH010005746.1:0-151029 GCA_022495995.1 Adenophora triphylla var. japonica
ACAAATTGTGTTTGATCTACTGAGTTCAATGGCATGCTTGGTAATTTGACGTTAGCGGTTACTCTGATATTGCTGCATTTTGAGGTTTGTAAAACTCTCTGTAAGATGGCTAGTAGTGTCCACGCGACAGCAACCGGACATTTAGTGGTGGTCCCGTGTCACGCGGCTTACACAAGCCCAGCCCTTTCTGACGTAATGTTGGTTCATTTCGATTAAGAGTAAGTTTTTGTTCAATCCTCCTTGTAATTGGGATGTGGCCTACCTTATCAAATGGTTCACGAGATGTAATTTCCTCCTTTTGAGCAATAAAATAAAGCACTTATATGCATTTTATCATATATCTCGTCTCACAATAATTGCACACACGTTTGAATGTTTTGGATGTTGAACATAGAAAGACTCATTTATGAACGAGGCGTGTTGGGTGAACTCTCGGTTCTTCCCAACACGTAACCTGACCCCCGAACCCAATTTCTCTTTTCAAAAAGGTTTTCAATGTTCCCTTTAAAATGGCGAGCGTACTCCCAAAAAACTTTCTAATTTTGGTGATGCGTTCATCTCACCTGCCCCTAAGACCCATCTTGGATACTCTACACCCTAGCCATGAAAAAGCCAAAGGATGCCACCGAATCGGCAGCTGGGTGAATTTTACTTTAGTCTTTCCTTAAAGTGGGGTTCTAAAGTGGTCCTTCCCGGCTGAAACCCGAGTCCAGGCCACTTGGGAACAGATCACCAATGCCTTCACCGAGAAAAATACAAAGCCAACCTGGAATGGGAAACAAACCGGGAAGACTTACTGGATAGACCTGCATTTACGATGTCCTGATGAGACTATCGGGGACTTTTACAAGCGTTAAAACCTCAAGATGAGTGAGATGGCAATTCCCCCTTCCGATGAAGAACAGTTGGATATTTTCCAAGCCTACTTGAAGCCTCATCTAAGAACTTCCCTCAATAACTTCCCCTATCCAGATCTGTCTGCAATGGTCAGTTCTGGGGCTAAAAATTTGACAAACAGCAAGCCGCTGCTCCTATTTATCGGTACCGAGCTTCTGCCTCGAATCCAACTTCTGTCCTGCCCAAAAGGCAAGGAATCGATTAACTACGTGGGCCAAGATTGCAAAAATGCCACTCCTGTCATACCAAGGAAAGGCGATATGCCCAAGCCGCGGAGTCTAAGGCTTAGTGATCTCGAAAAGCCTCTAAGTGAAGTCTTTCGGGGACTTATGAAGGAAGGTCTGATCAGACCTTTGGACAACTATCAGCCTAGGGATCCCAATGTCCCTTTGGACACTACTAAGCACTGTGCTTTCCACTAATATCATGGGCACGTTATCGATAATTACATGCTCCTGAAGAGGGCGATGTGAGAACTGATTGAAAAGGGTAAGTTTGAGATACCCGAAGGGCCCAACACAGCCAACAATCCCTTCCCAAAGAACAACCATAGGATGAATATGATTGAAGCCATGAATAAACCAAGTGCCACTATGGCTAACAGTTCCCATACGGAAGACACCCTTCGAAGGGGGGATTCTAGTTGCATAGTTGTTATCAAAGATGGGTTTCTCACTTCATGACGTAATGCTGCGATGAATCTGGGGCTACGTCAACTTCACCTCGAGGTCTCTCACATTGATCGATCGGCTCGGTACTTCATCAGTATGTCAATTTACAAATAAACCATTAATTGGACCTCTATCGTGACGCTTTATCGAACTCCTGGGCTTCATCAAGTCATTTAGAGAAAGCTTTTATGGCTTTCGCCATGTCATTTCCTTAACGGGCTTTGTCAAGTCACACCTATCTTCATAAGAAAGGTCTACTCACCTCAACAACTATCTTGGAGTTTCAACCTTAGAACTTTGTATATGGCAACTCCCTGCATCATCAGAGGTTGAGAACTGGGAATCTCCTCGTATCAGCATTTTGCCAAGTCATTCTCCAAATTTATGTCAAGTCACAAATAACCCAAGCGAAAGGGGGTTCTTTTTTTTTCATACCAACGTACTTTTGATTCTAGAGCCTATCAGCATCAGCTTCAAATGTCTGGGATTGAGAGGGAAATTTCAATCGAGACCCGGGGTTCAAAGCCAATTTCATCCCAAGATCAAAATTGAGGTCCGCATTGATACCGTTGACCCATAATAAGACCTCATCAACGACTCAGGGCCACCGCAACCAAAGGATATCACCCCACTTACTTAAAACTTGTCCCAAACAGTCCACAACACATACAAACCCTCTCGCCAACATGCATCCCCACAAAAATCTCCCCATGGCTCATGTAGCATGCACAAAAACATGAATCAATAGAAACAACCCTAAGCGATTGCGAATCATTTTGGTTCTATGCATACACCCATATTGATATGTCTCTACCCTAGCTAGTACAAGGATTCATTTGCAAAGGATTCAAGTATCTTGCAAAGATTTGTAGGGAAAACCTCGTTCGTGGTTTACTAAAAGTGGCTGACCACCATCCTGAGAAATGCAGTGCATGCCAGCTTGGTAAGCAATCCGCGTCGTCTTTCACCAGCAAGACCGCTCCATCAACTTCAAGATGCTTACAACTGCTTCACATAGATTTGTTTGGACCCGTAACCACTGCCAGCATTGGAGGAAGTAGATACACTTTAGTGGTGGTGGATGATTATTCAAGATATACGTGGGTTGAGATGATGATTTCCAAAGATGATTGCTATGATATTCTCACCGTACGTTTTAGACGGCTCCAAACTCAGAAAGAAGACGACATCGTTAGTGTTCGATCAGATAATGGAACAGAATTTAAGAACAACGGTGTTGCTCACTATTGTGATGACCATGGGATTGATCACAATTTCTCAACTGCTGGTGTTCCACAACAAAATGGGGTTGTGGAAAGGAAGAACAGGATGTTGATTGAGGCTGGAAAGATAATGATATCTGAAGCCAAGCTGCCTCAGTATTTCTGGTCTGAAGCAATCAATACAGCATGCATCACTCAGAACCGCTCCCTCATCAACAAAACCTATAACAAGACTCCATATGAGCTTTGGCGAGGAAGAACCCCCAACATTGCATTCTTCAAGATCTTCGGCTGCAAATGTTTTATCCTCTACAACGGAAGAGAAAATAGAGGTAAATTTGGAGCCAAGGCCGACGAAGGTCTTTTCGTTGGGTATGCTAAACATTCAAAAGCTTTTCGTGTTTTCAATAGAACTGGTTTAAAAATAGTTGAGTATGTCCATGTTACATTCGATGAACATTCTCTCCTTAAGACACATTTGGCTCCAAATGTTGCTGATGATTTTACTGAGCATAATGAAACAGGTTAACCATCTAGAACCGCACCTGAACCTCAACCGCAAAATCCAGCACCCTCAACTAAAATTCCCTCAAACTGCACTTTTGAAACTGCACCTAAAGTTCCTACTTCAGATGCAACTCCAAGGGAAGAAGAAGTTGAGAATTCCCCCATCCAGCTTATTGAACCTCTTCGTCAATTTACCTTCCATGACTTCGCTGAAGGATCTAACGATGTTCCAATTGAAGATATTCAGCAAACCTCAGTCCAACCAGACTTACCCCCGGAGGTTCGTGAAGTCAGCAGTCATCCTCTCTCTAATGTGATAGGTGATCTGTTTTTCGGTGTTCAAACAAGGAGATCGAACTATGATGAGCATACTTCCTTATAATCTCAAGTTGAACCCAAGAAGATTAATGAACCACTCCAAGATTCCAGTTGGGTCGTTGCTATGCAAGAAGAACTCAACCAGTTTGAAAGATGCAAGGTCTGGACTTTGGTGCCTAGACCTCAGGATCAAGGAGTGATAGGAACTAAGTGGGCGTTTAGGAATAAGATGGACGAGAATGGAAGCATCACTAGGAATAAAGTAAGGTTGGTTGCACAAGGATATAGGCAAGAAGAAGGAATCGATTATGATGAAACCTTTGCTCCAGTTGCAAGATTGGAAGCTATCAGAATCTTCTTAGCCTACGCCTCTTTCAAGCAATTCAAGTTATATCAAATGGATGTGAAGAGTGCTTTCCTCAACGGTGAACTGCAAGAGACCGTGTATATTGCCCAATCGCCTGGATTTGAAGACTCCAAATTTCCAAATCATGTCTACAAACTCCAAAAGGCTTTGTATGGACTTAAGCAAGCTCCAAGGGCATGGTTTGAGACTCTATCTAAATTTTTACTAGAAAAAGGATTTAAACGCGGTAAAATCGATACAACTCTTTTTATTGCCAAATATAATGATCATACTTTACTTGTTCAAATATATGTTGATGATATCATTTTTGGTTCTACTAATGAGTTACTCTGTAAGCGTTTCGAGAAGCTAATGAAAAGCAAGTTTGAGATGAGCATGATGGGAGAATTGACATTCTTCCTCGGGCTTCAAATCAAGCAATGCGAAGAAGGTATTTTCCTCAGCCAAGCAAAATACACCAAGGAGTAGATTAAGAAGTTTGGATTAGAAAATGCTAAAGTATATGATACTCCAATGGCCACCGACAATAAGCTAGATAAAGATCTAAAAGGTAAGAAGGTTGATCAAACCCTATATCGAGGTATGATTGGCTCATTACTTTATTTAACTGCTAGTAGGCCCGATATCATGTTTAGTGTCTGTGTATGTGCACGCTATCAAGAAGATCCTAGAGAAGCACATTTGATTGCAGTCAAACGTATAATCCGCTATTTATCTGGAACCACTAACCTTGGACTTTGGTATTCCAATGATTCGAACTTCGATCTTGTAGGTTATTCAGATGCAGATTATGCAGCTTGTACTATTGACAGGAAAAGCACTAGTGGTACTTGTCATTTCATCGAAAATAGACTAGTTGCTTGGGCCAGCAAGAAGCAAGCATCAGTTTCAGTGTCAACCACAGAGGCTGAGTATATTGTCTTGGAAGTTGTTCTTTGTCAAATCCTTTGGATGAAGCAGCAGTTGGTGGACTATGGAATTGAAGAAGGAAATTGCCCTATCATGTGTGACAACACTTCAACAATTTCAGTCTCCAACAACCCTGTCATGCATTCCAAGACCAAGCATATAGATATCAAGTATCATTTCCTCAAAGACCATGTGGAGAAGAGGAATATCCATTTAGAGTACGTGGGGACAGACAACCAAATTGCTGATATCCTCACTAAAGCTCGACTCCAAGAGGTTTTCATTCCTTAGAGGAGAAATGGGTATGCTTGAACTTAAATGATTCCATACTTTTTATTTGCTAACTTGTGTGTTAAGTATAGGTTGAAATTCATGTTGAGGTTTCAAACCTCCCATTGTTGAATCGCGTGTATCCAAACCGCAAGTGGTCAACCGCCTTTGCAGCCAACCGTGTAGTTCTAACCGCATGATGCATTCTAACCGCTTACTTATCAACCGCATTCAACACTTGGTATTTTTAGAAACTATTTTACATCTTTCTTAGCTTTAAAGAAGCTATGCGGTTCGAAACTTCTTCCAACCACACTGCCACGTGGACTCAAGGTAAGTTCTCTTATTTTCATTTCAGTCCACATTTTGACATAAGGGTATTTTTGCAAATGTTTTCCCACGTTATTTCAAAATTTAAATGCATTTAATGCAAAGGGAACATTAGCATTAAAAGCTCTCTTGTCAGCCGTCATTGGCAAAGGTGTAGAAGATGAAAGGGTGCAACAGAGGAAATGATTTCTTTTATGGGAAAATCAAACTGTCTTTTCAACTGTCCTTGTTCTGAAAATTTTCCTATAAATAAAAACCAATCACCAAAATTCCAACTCTTCCAACTCTGTCCTCTCTGCACACTGTCCTTTCTACCAACTCATCTTCTCTCTCTTCCTAAAACCTTAAAACTTCAACTTTAAATCTTTAAAATTTCAATGGCTCCCAAGGCTCCCTTCACTGATATGGTATGAACTTCATTACTACATCTCCTTTCATTTCTGCAAATTTACTTGAGAATCTGCCATTAATGAACCTTGAAAGCTTCGAAACCCTTAAACTGATTTTTGTTCATAACTGCTTCATTTGTTCATCATTTTGAATGATTTCTGTTGGGTTTTGTTCGAATTTGCATATGGATTGATTATATGTTACTTATTTTATGATTCATTCTTTTTTTGAGCACTGATTTTGGATTTTTCATTATGAACTCATTCGAAACCCACTTTGGTGTTCTTACTTTTTCGTGTTGATTCTGAGCAAAGTATGAACTTTTATTGTTATATTGTTAATCTACTGCTCAATGTGCTCATTTTGACATATTATTTGTTGATTTTGGTGAACTTTTGGTGAATCTCTGTTCTTAGTGTTCTAGTTGTTCTTCGTGTTCATCATGTCTTCAACATGACTGTTCATCTGCCTTGTCAAAATTTCATATGTTTTGGTTCTTTTGATTTTCAATCATGTTTTTCACTTTGAGTATTTTCAATAAAAAAAATTTTGGTTACTGTTTGAACTTCAACCGCATGCTTTATTGTTTGAAACCGCATACTTTCAAATCCTTGTTTCAAACCGCATTACAAATTTGCAACAGC
The DNA here is from genome assembly GCA_022495995.1 of Adenophora triphylla var. japonica. Classification (NCBI taxonomy): domain Eukaryota; kingdom Viridiplantae; phylum Streptophyta; class Magnoliopsida; order Asterales; family Campanulaceae; genus Adenophora; species Adenophora triphylla. Next base: position 6,527 of record JAFEMH010005746.1, read on the forward strand.
ATGTTTTAGTGAAATTGCATGATTAAATTGCAACTGCATGCCAATTAACTTCTTATATTAATTCTTTGCAACTACATGCTTAATATTCTTGAGATACTACTCAGTATATAGGCTGGACACCATAACCTTCCCCTTCAAAACACTGCTTGCATGTGTGGGATAACTTTGGATTACAATGCCACGTACTAGTATAATCTCTTTTATATTCTCTATGTTCCTTCAGTTGTATTCACAATTCACTTGAGGTTTGGAATTTTTCATATTTCCAACTGCACCATTGCCAACCGCTTGGGTGCCCAAACCGCCTGTGCATTGTGAATCCTTTTTAATGGATCTAACCTCTTTATTACTCTTTGTAGGAACCTAGATTTTTCTTGCCAGGGTATGAGATCATAGAAACTAAGCTTCAGAATGATGCCCTAGGCAGGGAGTTAATTAGAAGATTGAGGGAATCCTTCCCCTCTTCAACAAGAAGCAATCTTACATCATTCCATCCTTTGTAGACCAGTTCTATGAAACTGCTGAGTCTGGTGAAAGAGAGTTGGCTGATGGAAGGAAAGTCAACTGCTTGGTTGCTGATGTTGAGGGATTCAAGATTTCTATTGATCATTTGGATATTAGAAGCACCTTTGAGTTCCATGTTTCTGGTTGCCCTGAAGAAGTCAGTCAAGAGGTGATGGATGCAACCGCTCTTTCAACAGTCATGCTCACCTCATTATCTGGCTATTATAAGAAGAAACCAAGGAAGGAGTTTGGTTAATTGATGAGCCACTTGGGCTATCTAGTAGGGAAGTCTGTTTGTGGTAAAACTGGTAACCACAATAACTTCACCTCCAAACAATGGAAGTACGTCGTGCTATATACAATGGGATCAAGCTCAACTGGCCCAAGATTCTTATGAGAGAGCTAGCCAGTTCCATTGATACTTATCAATCTAGGATTAAAAATGAGCATATGAGATGGAGACCACCCTTCGCGTGCTCCTAACGCCTCTTTTTCCAGCCTACCAACACTTTGAAGATCCGAGGATTTCTACTCCGTACTTATCTCGTGCATTTGGGTGATGAAGAATCTCTTGGGACTAGAGTCTATCACAATTTCGTATACTGCTTGGGAATGCCGAATACAAATTCTTGTATGATGCCGATACCCATCAACCAATGGAGTTTTACGTTGAGATGACTCCCGAGACCGTTGTAACAAAGACTTGGAAAAGCAATTAAGAAGGTCTCAAGGAAGAAGAATTTGGTTGTTGAACCGCTCCTAAGAAGGCTAGGACCGCGTGCATCAACCGCCGGTCCTGGTCCTGGGCCAAATTTAAAGAGAAAATGAATTTGGTAGATGAATCTGATGAAGAAGTTGAAGAAGAAGAGGATGCTGGAATTGCTCCTCTTATCAAGAAGGCCAAGAAAGTCAAGACTGCAACCGCCAATCTAACTGAGGAGGATAAGGCTGCTTTTTATAGAGCAAAGCTTGACAAGTTGGAGAAAAGGGCAGGACTGAGAAAAGCTGCAAAAGGAAAGTCAACAACTTATGAACCTCAACCGCAACCCCAACCGTAAGTTCAACCGCAATCCTTTCCTCAAACCCAACCGCCTCCACCTCCATCTCAACCTCCAGCTCAAACTCCTCCTTCCTCACCCATTCAAAACCAACCTCCTTCTCCAATTCAAAACCAACCGCCTTCACCTGCAAAATCTCAATTTCCCAAACTGCTTTTCCCTTCACCCTCTCCTAGAGATGAAACCGCTCAGGGGGAGAATCCCAAGAAGAGGAGATACAAGATGATGGCAAAGAAGGCCACTCCCACCAAAGGGCCAAAACGTTTTCTTCAACGTGTTGCCCAATCTCATGTCAAAATCCCTGGTGAGACCTCTTCTTATTTTGATAAGTCATCCTCCTCTTAATATCATTCTCAGTCTTCATCCCATTCTGATCTCCAAACCCCTTTAAACCAAGCCACCTCAAATCCTCGTGCCTTTACTGAATGGACCTCTAAGCCATCAGTAGACCCAGCTCACTCTACATCCAGAATCAGAGATCCAACTCCGTCACCATCAAATTCTCCCATACACCAATCAAACCGCGCCCAAACAACCCCATCTAAATCTCCTACCCCTTCACCACAAAAATCCCCTTCCACACATACAAACCCAATCACAATTCCTCTTCCAACCGCCCCTGTCTCAACCACTCCTATCCCAACTACACCCATCCCAACCGCCCCAATTTCAATTCCTCCTCCTCTAACTGCTCCAATCTCAACCGCCCCAATACCAACCACCCCAATTCCAACCACCCTTATTCCAACTGCCCCTGCTACCTTACCTCAACAACTACCCATTTCAACTTCAACCTCCTCACCCTATACAATTCCTGCTTCTCAAATATTTCAAACTCTTTTCACTCAATTGCGCCAAACCGCCCCTCCTACATATTCAGAACTGCCTCCTGCTTTTACCCAAATTCCCTCTACTTCAACCGCCCCTCCTCCAACTGACTACTCCCAAATTCTTTCAACCCTTAATCTCATTCAAAGCCAACTTCTGATTAACCAAGGCCACATTATCAAACTGACTGCATCCAATGTAACCCTTAAAGCCTCCAATTGCTCCCTTCAAAAGCTTGTTGAAACTCAATCCCATCTGATTGCCTCTCAAACCCTTCAAATGGCTGACCATAAAAACTCTTTAAAAAGTTTTGCCCAGAGGCTTGATGCCATTAAGGGGAGAAGGATCTAGCAAACATTGTCAAATCCTCAGCTGAATCCTGTTTTGAAGGATTTAGAAAAGATTTAGCTGAAGGAATCATTCAGATTCAATCATTTGGAGATACTGACCTGAAGGAAATGCTCATTCAATTCTTCAATTCTTCCAAAACCGCTCTTGATTCCCTTCAAGATGAAATCCTAAATGCCATCAACTCTCAACCGCGTCCCTCTCAAGACTTTCAAACCGCCTTAAATGCGGTTGAAGCAAATGTGCTATCTGAAGTTGATAACGTCAAATCTCAGCTTGAAGTCAAAACAAACTCTCTTGATGATGCCTTGATGGCCAAGCTAAATGGGATCAGGGATGAGTTCAACGACCGCCTTGAAAATATCAAGATAGGTTTCACCTCTAAACTGGAAGCTACAGTTAATGAGTTGAAATCCTCCATTAAGGTGACTGTTGATCTAGATCCCATGTCTGAAGCTATTTCCAATCAGACCAAAGCAGTTCAGGGGGAGATTCATATCCTGTTCAGTTCTTTGAATTCCTCCTTCCATGTTTTAATTGAAGATCTAACTGCCAAAGTCTCAGAAAATTCCAAGGCAGTCAGTGATGCCAATCTTAAGCTTGCTTCTCAAGAAAATAATTTAGAAAGATTGGTAACCGCTCAAGGAAGGACCGCTGATGAAGTCAGAAGGATTAGAAGAGCATTGAAGACTGAAACCTCTGCATCAAACCAAGCTTGTAATCCTGAAGTCAACCAACCGCAGCAGCAGCAAAGAAGGTCGTGAACCGCACCAACAATGAACCGCCTCTGCTCTGTAATTCTTTTTGGTAAACTCTTTTGTTTATTGGACCGCACTTCATGTATTTCCTTTGTCCAACCTCTTTTGTTTTTGTAACCCTTGTATTTTGCTTTTCTACCTTGTAACTGTAACTGCTCGAGGTAGTAATGAAAAATGCATCATTGGTTCCAAAACCTTGTTCATATCAAACTGCTTGTTTGTAGAACATTGAAACCGCTTATGGTTTATAACTTCATTCAAATATTTTCTAACTTAAAATCATATTTTTGAAATGAAGGTTAAACATTCAGTTTAAACCACACTCTAAACTTAAACTCATATCTTTTCAAGTACACTGAATGCATTTCTCTACTTTTCAAGTTGTAATTTTCAATCCTTCAATAGTATAGAAATCTATAGCTTAATCTAAGTGTGTGCATTGACTTGGGACATGATTTACCATGATTAATTCTTATGGACATATTTTTACCAAGTACAATGTTTGCTTTTGCTATAGTAGGTAATGGAATCAATCAAATAGGGAGAGATTGTTGGGTATGCATATTTTAACCCTCCTATTTTATATTAAATTTGATTGATACCATAACCTCCTGTCTATTTTAGGGACTTTAGGACCCTATGTAATGAAGCTTAGACTTCAATTTTTTAGCTAAGTCCATTTTATAGAATAGATTAAATTTAGGCTTGAAGACTGGCACAAGACTCATTGGAGTTGAGGATTGCAGTTCAAAAAGTTTTAAACCACTCTATAAGCAACCGCATGTGCTGAACCGCCTTGAGGAATCCCTTATTTGAAACTACCTTTGAACAAACTACAGTGCAACCGCCTTATGAAGAACCACAACTGTTTTACAGTTCCTTCTCATGAACCACACCTGTGCAGTTCAAAACCTCAACCGCACTCTGCAACCTCACTGGTGTTACCAACTGCCCTATCAGAACCGCATTTACACCAGGACCACTTCCAATGATTGAAGACTTGAAGTGAACCACTTTTTACCGTTGTAATCCACATCAGCAAAATCAAAAGTCAACCACCATATCTTGTCACGTAATTCAATGTCAGAGAAGATATGCAAGGATCTTGAAAAGGTGACAGGTGTCCAAACCTCATTGCTTGCAACTGAAGCCTGATCAGCTTTACCTGCAACTGCTGTATCAAAGGACAAAAGTGGTTGTTGTGGACCAATGGGAAAGCATCAAGTACTGTCCTTACAACAGCTGTGTCCAACGGCTATATCTTGGATGCTTGGGTATAAATACCCCCAATCTTCACCATTTGAAGATTGCTTGAGAAAATTGAAAGTGTTGTGTTCATAGAAGCTGAAGCTCTGCCCAGAAATTATTCAACCCTTTGAATCTTCATCTTCAACCTTCAAGAAATATTTCCCAGCCCAGAAATCAAGCCTTAACACCATCAAGAATCATTATGCTCTACATCTCAAAGATTTAAAGAGCCTTGTTCTTGTTCTGACACACACACCTCACTTGTTTAATCACATTGATTATTCAGTTGAGATACACTGGTTATAGTCTAGGATTTGATCTTCATAGAATAGATTTTAGATTTGAGTATCAATCTTTGTAACTTGTAATCTCTCGTACTCAATAGTAAAATCACTCTTGAAAATCCAAGACTAACCATCTTGGTAGTGGACGTAGATCGTTTATCGATTGAACCACTCCAAATCACCTGTTCTTATATTTCTGCATTTATATTTCTTGTGATTACTAATTATTTATCTCTATCTCTGTTTGATCTTATTTGTAGTTATCCATTATTAAGAATTGTGTTTGGAGTTAACATTGTCAAAACTACACTTGTTTGTAAACTGCACTTACCAACTGCTCCACCAAAACCGCTTTACAAACCGCCGCTCCTCAAAACCGCTTGTATCTTCAAAATATTCCGCTGTGAATTTTACAACTCTACTTGTAGTTTCTTACACACTGCAAAAGGTTTTGTAAGCTTAGAGGTTTAGTTTTTAAAAGAGGGCAAAAAAATTTAAACAGCTATTCACCCCCCCTCTAGCTGTATTTTCACCCTTGTTGCCACCTTTGGGATCAACATTCCACGACAGACATGGAAAGCGATTTGGTTTTTCCTTCAATCTCTTCAATATGATTTAATTTAAGCTCATAGACTCTAAGATTTGCATACAAGTTACTTAACGATCAAGTATTCAAAACTTTGGAGTCTTCTAGAGAGGTAGCCTTATTAACCCATCTAGAACCTAAAGCATCTAGGAAAGTCATATTTATTTCCTTATCGGTTAAAGTTTTACCAAGAGATCTACAAGCATTAACTACCTCAACATAGCGGTCGTAGGTCTGACGCAAGGTTTCGTTGGATTTTCTGTTGAAGTTGTTGTAGGATCTTTCAACAGCATATAGTTTGTTTTCCTTGCATTCGTCATCACCTTCGAGGTAGCTCTCTATGGCATCCCACATCTGCTTTGCGGTTTTGAGATACATCACTTTTTGAAGAGTTGACACGGGAGGGTTCCAGAAATGATGTGCCTAGCCTTGCTGTCCAAGGCAGCTAATCTCTTCTCTTCATCCGACCACTCGTCTTTTGGCTTTTTGACTTCTGGAGTTTCTGTATTGGTGGTTGCATCAGTGTTGGCCTTCATGGGAACAAACGGGCCATTGATTACGCACTCCACCAGCATCTCATCAATTGTTTCCAAATGAATAAGCATTCGACACTTCCAGATGTCAAAGTGGTCTTCGTCCAAGATTGGAATGTGTGAATAGTTAACAGTTGTCATCATTTTTGAGTTTGCCATATTGAATCGACACACAAGCTGTTAAGCTTGAAAAACCGTGGTTTTAAAATGTGTTAGCTCTGATACCACTTGTTGGTCCCAAAGGTGGCAACAAGGGTGAAAATATAGCTAGAGGGGGAGGGGTGAATAGCTGTTACAAAATTTTCACCCTCTTTTAAAACTAAACCTCTAAGCTTACAAAACCGCTTGCAGTTGATAATAGACTGCAAGTAGAGATGTAAAATGCACAGCGGAATAATAGAGATACAAAGCGATTTTGGAGAGGCGGTTTGTAAAGCGGTTTTGATGTTGCGGTTTTGGTAAGTGCAGTTTACAAACACGTGTGGTTTTGACAATGTTAACTCCAAACACAATTCTTAATAATGTATAAAAGTTACAAAGATCGATACTCAAATCTAAAATCTATTCTATGAAGATCAAATCCTAGACTATAACCAGTGTATCTTAAATGAATAATCTATGTGATTAAATAAGTGAGGTGTGTGTGTGAGAACAAGATCAAGGCTCTTTAAATCTTTGAGATGTAGAGCACAATGATTCTTGATGGTGTTAAGGCTTGATTTCTGGGCTGGAGAATATTTCTTGAAGTATAAAGATGAAGATTCAAAGGGTTGAATAATTTCTGGGCAGAGCTTCAGCTTCTATGAACACAACACTTTCAAATTTCTCAAGCAATCTTCAAATGGTGAAGATTGGGGGTATTTATACCCAAGCATCCAAGATATAGCGTTGGACACAGCTGTTGTAAGGACAGTACTTGATGTTTTCCTATTGGTCCACAATATCCACTTTTGTCCTTTGGTACAGCAGCTGCAGATAAAGCTGATCAGGCTCCAGCTGCAAGCAATGTGGTTAGGACACCTATCACCTTTTCAAGATCCTTGCAGATCTTCTCTGACATTGAATCAAGTGACAAGATTTAGTGGTTGACTTTTGATATTGCTGACGTGGATTCCAACGGTAAAAAGTGATTCACTTCAAGTCTTCAATCATTGGAGCGGTCCTGGTGTACATGCGGTTTTGACAAGAGCGGTTGGTAACACCAGAGGAGGTTTGCAAGGTGCGGTCAAGATGTTGAACTGCATAGGTGCGGTTCACATGTGGTCCTGCACCGCAGCTTATTTAAAGGAGGTTTCAAACAAGGAATTCTACAAGGCGGTTCAGCACATGCGGTTGCTGTAGAGCGGTTTGAAACTTCTGAACTGCAACCTCAAATCCAATGAGTCTTGTGCCAGTCTTCAAGCCTAAATTTAACCTATTCTAGAAAATGGACTTAGCTAAAAAATTGAAGTCTAAGCTTCATTACATAGGGTCCTAAAGTCCTTAAAATAGACAGGAGGTTATGGTATCAATCAAATCTAATCTAAAATAGGAGGGTTAAAAATATGCATACCCAACAAACTGCAAAGAATACTTCAAGAAAGAAATTAAACGCAACAAATCTTCTGAAAGAATATTTAACAAAAATATGTAGTAAAGACAAATATCAAAAAGTAAACCGTTGTCCCCGACAACGGCGCCAAAAACTTGTTTGTCTCAAAACCTAACGGTTCTTTTTATACCGCAAGTGCACAGGTTATAAATAATATATCAATTGCAAGTATGGGTCGATCCCACAGAGACATAGTTTACTTAGAAGGATATTTGCTTTTATATAATTTATAGAAATAAGATTGAGGGAAATATGTTTTGGTTTATGAAAACACTAAAAACATGCACATATTTCTTTAATTTAACTCTTATAAGATGAAGGTATTCTCAGGGTTGTGACTCGAACAATCATTTATTCATCAAATAATCATGCCTTTGAATAAAAGTTTTCATCAAAATCAAGGATGGTACATTCAGCCTATACTACTTCTCACGATCAAGCAAGTAGTATTTGTATTCTTCACAAATTATGTCCTATCTCTCGATGGCCCATAATTAGTAAGAATCCATTAATGTTTATAAAGTCTACGTACTTTCCATTCAAGGAACATCCCTAGGCCACTAATCTACTCTCGTGGTTAATGAAACCTAGTTCAATTCATACGGTTTCGCTAATCGAGATTCACAGCTACGTCCTTCTCTCGATTAACTAGAATCATACAAGTGGGACGTCTCCAAAATGTAAGTGATGCTGTAGGAATTGTGCTTATCAATCTTCCTCCACGTGGCAGGACTGATCACCTAGCTCCTTGACCTGAAATCAGAACCCACGACTAGCCGGATGTGTCTCCGGCTTAGACCCTCGGGTGTGAGAGTAAGTATTTGAATTGGAGAGCAAAAATGTATTGAATAAAGATGATTCAGATGACAAAATTGCAGTTACCTTATCACCGTTGTAGTGGTAATGTATTTATAGTTGATGAGAGCGGTTATTTTTGGTGGGGCTACATGAGCTCCGTGATTCATGGGACGGTTATTCATCATGTGAACGTGCCCTGGATTGGCTCCTGAATTGTAGGGAACCGGTTATGGAAAGATCTGAAGCACGTGTGTCTGTATCAGTTAGGTCGACGCTTGCTTATTAGGTCAAGGTCGCCATTTGAGGTTAGGTCGACTTGACTGGCAGGTAGGGCTGGATCATACCCGAATTAGAACATGGGTCGTAGAGTCGGACCAAGCTAGGTCGGGACCTTGGAGGTCGGACTATGAGCTTAAGTCGACTGATCCTGTTTCTGGGCCTTGGGCCTTATGGTAATTGGGCCAGACTCATTAGTAATATGGAGGCCATGGCCGTTTGTGATTGGGCTTTACTCGCTTGGTCCAACTCAACACTTTTGGTAAGTTCAGTGGCCCCCAACTTTCGAGTTGACTTTGTCGACTAGGAAGTTAAGGAAATTTTGATGAAGATTGCTATGACTCATAGGTCGCTACTCGCTCTGAAGCTTAATCGATCAAAGATGACGTGGCACAATCCTGGGCGTTGGCTACGAACGATCAGATTTGAAGGATTGCCGTTTTTCCGTAATGATTACAATTTGACGTTTGAGAGTCCATCTGGGAAACTGTTTCTGCCATTAATTAGGAAAATAAATTTCGAATTTTCCTTCTCCTTTCCAATTTTGGAAAATATAAATAGTAGAATCCTTCTCCATTTACAACTTTCACCGTCCTTGAGCTCTGATATACTCCGGCGAAAATAGCAAAGGTGCAACTGGATTTAAATTCGACCTCCGTCCTCCACAACAGCTTCCCATTCCGACACCTAGCAAGGTATTCTTCTTTGCTTATGCTTTAGGGTTTTGATTATTGCTCTGTCTTCGTTTTTCGCCATGGCTAGAACTTTCAGTAGCGAACCAGGAACCTGGTATGGGTATTGTACTGTTAACTGTAGGGTATATAAGAATATAAACGGTGAGTGGAGAGAGATGTCTCTGAATGAATTTGCCTCCATCTTGTCAAGGTGGGGGCTGAATTTCAGGGAAATAGGTTTGCCCATTGGAGAAAACGCTGTAGATATAGTAATTGATGACTCGAATGTAGTGTCCTTTCATCTCTTCCACGAATTGCTCGACCACATATCTTTGTTTTATGTTAAGGATGTTGAGAAGCCTTCCTTCCTTAGAAACAGAAAAGGTTTTCCAGGGGAGTCTAGGTCGCCCTTGGGTAGGTCCACTGGAATTGTTCACAGGTCTGACTCCCCTGTTTCTCCTTCTTCTTGTACAGATATGGCTTCTCAAGGTGGAGCTACTGCATCTACTTCTTCGAGTCCCAGAATTGTGAATGCTTTCAGCTCCTCTGTGGTGCCGAGGAAGAATGAGAGGGGCTATGTGCCTCAAAGGCCTCTCCGTGGGAAGAAAAACATGGAGTCTCGCTATGCCATGATTTATGACTTATGTGGGGTAGATAGGACAGACATTAGGGTGACCATCCTTAGCAAGAAGGATTTCATGGCCAAGCACCGTAGCACATTCACTAAGGATGCCACTAGGGTTGCCTTCTTTTTTGGGCAGTTTGAGGTAGGTTTGAGGTTGCCATTGGATCCTTTCATAAACGAGTTCCTTGAGTGTATGGACGCTCTTCCTCTTCAACTCGGGGCCAACACTTGTAGGGTACTAGTGTGCTTTGCAATGGTGTGTAGATTTCTGGGTCATGAGCCTTGCATGAAAGTTTTTAAGGAATTTCTTGGTGCTAAGCTCGACCATGCTGATTGGGGAATTAGTACTCCTTCCAAGCCCAATTCCCCAAAACTGTTTGCTAATCTTCCCAACAAGCATAGTGGCTGGAACTCGCATGTGGTTGTGGTGGAGAGCAGGTTGGGATGGGAGTTTCCTTTGCCTAATGAGGAGACTGATGTCATTAGCGAAGAAAATTACTGGGAGCCTCCTTGGCATCAAACTTTGTACAAGAAATTGTGTTTGCTGGTCAAGAGTGAACCTATCAGCTGGGAATCCTTGGGTACGACAAAATACAACTACATCCAAGTTGGGATGATGCCTGGAGAAGGAGAGGTGCAACCTTTGGTGCCCGTAATGAGAGGCCAGGTGTACCCTGATTGGGTCACCCATGCCTTGGCTAGGCTAGAGGAGAATTGCCAATTTTGTCAGAGAACAGCCAACTATTGTAAGGATAATGGGGAGCACATTGGTGGTAAGATTTTACTCGCTTTTGTTTGTTAACTCGCCAACTGTTAACTCGCATGTATAACTCACCTTTAGCACATAGAAATATCCTTAAACTGCTCGCACAACTCTTAGCTCGTCAGTTGTTACTTCTTATGTAGAACTTGTAGCTCGTACATAGGACTATCTTGAATTGCATGTCTTAGCTCGCCAATTGCTTGCTCGTATGTAGAACCAGTTAGCTCGTACATAGAACTATCTTGAATTACTAAGCTAATACTCATTGCTTTGATGTTGTGCAGTCTTGACTCCTGAGCAAGAGGCGCCATGGTACGCATAGTGGGAGTGTCAGTAAAAGAAAGCCAAGAGGGCCCATGGAGCTATTAATGCCAGAGCTAGCAGGGAGAGAGAAGCTACTGCAAGGAACAATCTGCTACCTAAAGAGAATGCTGGGATGGTTCCAATGGAGGAGGTGGAGACTGAGGATCTGTTGGCTAGTGGGAGCCAAGCCATGGAAGTTACAGATGGAGGCAATGAATCCAACAGGTCAGTTAGACCAAGTCTCAGCTCTGATCCCAATCTTGAAGCTGATGCTACGACCTCAGGTGCTGGGACGACTGGAGCCAACCCTTTGAATGTTGTGAATGTTGAGGATGATGATGACCAGGAGGATGAAGACGATCGTCCTTTGATCATGAAGAAAAGTTCAAGATCTGAGAAGGGAAAATCTGTCTCTTCAAGTCAACTCCCTCCCCCTATGCCTTCACCCAGAAACCAGGAGTCCATTGAGGCTCAGATACAAAGGCTCAGTGACGTTCCCCCTCTTGTTGGTGTCAATAGCATGAGCCATCACTTCCCAGAGATGACTCTTGGCCAGGTTGTGGTAAGGAGGGCCATAGACGTCGACCTCCTCGCTCACTTTGCTGATAAGGGGATGACCCAGAGGAATTTTCAGCCCGATCTGGACTAGTGCACAGCGAGGTAAACCTTTACCTTCCCTTTCTGTTCAGTCTCTTATTCTTTTAGTTTGTCCATCTACCTTCTGGACCTTGGCCGAGCTAATACTTCAATGTTTTTCTTCAATGTAGTCTCTTACCATGAATGAGCAAGCTAAGAGCTCTTGGAGGGCTTCTATTGAGAGGGAGAGGCAGGCTCTGAAGGATTACTCCAAGAAGTCGCAAGAATTGGCCAAGCTAAGAGAGAAATACAACGACCTTGATAACTCCTTTGATGCTCAGGAGTTGGTGAAGAAGAAGGCGTTGGCTGATTGTGATAAGGCCTTGGAGGATCTGAAAGCTGCTGAGTCCAAGCTTGGGGAGGAGAGGGCGGCGAAGGAGGCTGAGCTTCTAGCTCACGAGAAAACGAAGATTGAGCTCGCCACAGTCTCCAAACTCCTCAAAGACAAAGATTCTTTTCTGACCGAGCTGAATGAAGAGCACAATCTTGCCGCTGTGGCTAAGTGGAAAGAGGACCTCCAAACTGCTGCTAAGGACGCCGTTGAAAAGTTCAAAGATGGGGATGATTACTACAATGTCATCGTTGCCAAGGCGAGGGACTTTCTTGACTTGGGTAAACGCCACATGGCACACCGAGCTCTGGTTGATCCCACTTCTGATATCTCCTTGGAACAATTAGTTCGATGGGCACGTGAGGCTCAATATGATATGGCAGCTCGAGGTGGCCACTCAATTGTTCCTTACACTGAAAACGACCTTGCTTTCATTATCCAAGAAGACCAAGAGGATGAATGCGAACCTTGGGTTGCTCCTGCCCTGACTCCTAGGAACTTTGACACAGTGTTGCAGGAGATGGAGGATGCAGAGGAGATGGAGGTGGAGGATGAACCTGAGCAACGAGTCTTCTCGGAGTCTGGTAAACCCATGGGCCCCCAGCAACAAGAAGAGGATATCAAAGGTCGAGCTGTTGTGAACGATCAGGTTGATGAAGGCCATGACTCTTAAACTCGTTTGAATGAGGTTGTAGTGAACAAGTCCCAGACAATATTTTGCTTTTGTCTAGAAACTATTTGAATGCCTTGGCCCAGTTTTTGGGAGGCATGATACTTCACAATTTCTCTTTTGCACAAGTCTTGGCCCGCTTTTGGGAGACTTGTTTATCTATGATCGTAGCTGACTTTATGTCTTTATGTGTTGTATGCTTCCAATTTCAGCATGTGTGTGTCGAGCTAGATTTAGTAGGACAAATAAGTCGCTCTGACTTTGGTCGAACTGTCATTTGTCAATCAGTCGACCTTGGACTTGTAAAATTTTTTTGTAAACTAGATTGACTAAGAGTCGAACCTGTTTGAGAGAGTAAAGCTGACCAAGGGTCGAGCTTATTAGGATGAAGCGGATTAAGAGTCGAGCTCATTAGGACAAAGTCGACTGAAAGTTGGACTAGTTGTATGAGAGAAGCTGATCAAGAATTGAGCTTGTTAAACGAAGCTGACTAAGAGTCGAGCTTGTTAAACGAAGTCGACTAAGAGTCGAGCTTGTTAAACGAAGTCGACTAAGAGTCGGACTTGTTAAAGGAACAGAGCCGATTAAGAATCGAGCTTGTTAAACGAAGCCGACTAAGAGTCGGGCTTGTTAAAGGAACGAAGCTGATTAAGAATCGAGCTTGTTAAACGAGGCTGACTAAGAGTCGAGCTTGTTAAACGAAGCCGACTAAGAGTCGGGCTTGTTAAAGGAACGAAGCTGATTAAGAATCGAGCTTGTTAAACGAAGCTGACTAAGGGTCGAGCTTGTTAAATTTAATGCAACACAATGTTTGACCGAGTAGAACTGCACTTTTTCATTGAAGTTGAGAACAGGTTTACATCAACGGAGAACTAGAACTATGATAAATTCAAACTTTGCAACTGTACATACTCTGAACTGAACTAGCAATCTGAACTAGAAGTAGTATTTGATAAGATGAGTGGCGTGCCAAGGATGCTTTAGCTCTTCACCTCCTGGGTGAGCAATCATGTAGGTCCCCTCTTTAATGACTCGAGTAACGATGTAGGGACCTTCCCAGTTGGGAGATAGTTTATTATGCTGTGCTCTCCTTCCTGTTGCTTCAATCTTTCTCAACATATGATCTCCTACTTGGAATGATCTTGTCTTCACCTTCTTGTCATGGTAACTCTTGGTCCGCTGCTTGTAGTTGACCATTCGAAGGTAAGCTGTATCCCGCTTCTCGTCAATCAAATCCAGGTCAATCAATCTGTTGGTATCATTCTGCTCTTGATCAAAGAATGTCACTCTGGCTGTAGGAAACCTCAACTCGGCTGGAGCCATGGCCTCTGACCTGTATGTGAGAGCGAATGGGGTTTCCCCCGTAGGCCCCCGAGTGGTTGTGCGAACTGCCCAAATAGTAAGGGGGAGTTCGTCCAACTAATTGTTACATCGACCAACCAATCCAGTCTTTAGCGCTGAGAGGATGAGCTTATTTGCTGCTTCAGCTTGCCCATTTCCTTGAGGATAGGCGACAGACGACTGCCAATGCTTTATTCCTACTCGAGTCATTTTTGCTTCGAAATCCCTTGAGAATTGTAAGCCGTTGTCTGATACTATAGCTCGAGGAAAACCAAATTGACACCAAATGAAATCGTGGATGAAGTTGATGGAATTTTCTTTTGTTATGCAAGCTAGTGGCTTAGCTTTGACCCACTTGGTGAACTAATCAATGGAGACTATCACATACTTGCAGTTTCCCCGGGCGGGAGGGAAGGGTCCGATTAGGTCGACGCCCCACATATCAAATGGACAAGCTGCAATCACGGGGGTTGCTCAGTCGTAGGCAGATGAGGTAGGTTGGCAAACCTTTGACATTGGTCACACTGCTGCACAAAGTCTTGAGTGTCTGCTCTCATGTGCGGCCAGTAATACCCCTAGGTGATCAACTTGTCGGCTAGAGTCCTGGCCCCCGGGTGTCCACCACAGATTCCACTGTGCACCTCATACATTAACTGAATGATCTCTTGAGGGTGGATGCACTTCAATAATGGCCTAGTATATGATCTTCTGAACAGCATGCCTCCTTGGATGACATATCTTGGAGCTTTCTTTTTGACAGCTCGAGCCTTCTTCTCGTCTTCTGGGAGCTCGCCACTTTCAAGGTACGCCTTCATTTCTTCGATCCAACACTTGTTATAGACCCAATTTCTCAAAGGGTCCTCGATGCATTGGATTTTCACCCTTTCATATGATGGGGTCTCAAGTTAAAAGATGGGCTCTTCATGTGGCTCGTCTGAAGTGGCTAGCTTTGAGAGTAAGTCAACCAACTCATTATCTTCTCGACCAATTCTATGAATATCCCAGAATTCCAATTCCTTCACCAATTCCTTCACCAAGTCACAGTACTTGACTAAGGTGGAGTTTAGCACCTCATACTCGCCTCTGACTTGGTTGACTATTAATTGGGAATCACAGTACGCCATGATTTTAGTTGCTCCAAAGCACTTGGCATACTCTATGGCTGCTACCAGATCTTCATACTCCGCCTGATTGTTGGATGCATCGAACTTGAACCTTAGTGACTCCTCATATACTTTGTCCGCACTGCTCGATCGTAACTATCCCGGCTCCACCGACACTATTTCAAGGGCCGACCCGTCTGAGTAGACCTTCCAACAATCATCGGGCAAAGAAGTGGCGGGCTGAGACTCTGGTTCTTTCCCCTTGGCTTTTTCCTTCTGAGCTCGCACCTCGCTGTCTTCCTTGGTGAATGTCATCTCGACCAAGAAATCTGCAAGGGCCTGAGCCTTCAACACCTTTCGAGGTCGATACTCAATGTCGAATTCCGTGAGGGCAATTGACCAATTGAGCAAATGACCTGAACTTTCTGGTTTGTGAAGAATTTTTCTCAGGGGTGCATTTGTGAGCACCACGATAGGATGAGCCAGGAAATAAGCTCGCAGCTTTCTTGAAGCTACGACTAAGGCATAGGCGACCTTTTCAGCATTGTAGTATCTGCCCTCTACATCTGATAGGGCTTTGCTGACGTAGTACACTGGCTTTTGATGACCTTCTTCTTCTCTAACCAAGACTGCTACAACTGACTTGTCTCACACGGACAGGTACACGAACAAAGTTTCTCCAGTGGTCGGGCTACTCAAAAGAGGTGGAGTGGCGAGATAATCCTTGAGCTGTTGGAACGACGAATGACATTCGGCCGTCCATTCAAAATTCTTCGTCCCCCTCAAAGCTTTGAAGAAGGGGAGAGACTTTTCCGCCGACTTGGATATGAAGCGACCTAAGGCTGCCACTCTTCCGTTAAGTCGCTGCATCTCTTTGACACTGGTGGGCTCCTGCATGTCAACTAGAGCCTTAATCTTTTTTGGGTTTGCCTCTATTCCTCGTTGTGATACCATGAATCCAAGGAATTTACCCGCTGCTACGCCAAAAATACACTTGCTAGGGTTGAGCTTCATGTCGTTTGCTCGTAGGTTGGCGAACGTTTCCCTTAGGTCGACTACGTGATGCCCGGTCTTTGTTTTGATGACCATATCGTCGACGTAAGCCTCCATGTTTCGGCCAATCTGCGAAGCAAACACTTTGTTCACCATTCTTTGGTAAGTCGCCCCTGCATTTTCTAACCCGAAAGGCATCATGTTGTAGCAGTAGATGCCTCCAGCCGCTTGAAACGCTGTCTTCACTATGTCATCCTCATGCATCTTGATATGGTGGTAACCTGAGTAAGCATCCAGGAAGCTGAGGGTAGAGTGGCCAGCAATGGAATCAACAAGTTTGTCGATTCTAGGAAGAGGATAGTTGTCCTTCGGGCAAGCAAGGTTGAGAGTGGTGAAGTCGACGCACATTCTCCATTTGCCATTTGACTTCTTCACCATGACCACATTGGCCAACCAGGTTGTATGAGTGGCCTCTTTAATTATACCTGCACTCAAAAGTTTTTGTACCTCAGCTTTTATGGCCTCTTCCTTATCACGAGCGAAGCTTCTCAACTTCTGGGGTCTGGGCTTAATGGTCGGGTTGACTTCCAGCCTATGAACAACGACCTCCTCCTTTATTCCCCTCATGTCCTCAACTCGCCACACAAAGACATCACTGGTTTCCTTGAGCAACTCGACAATTTCTAGCCTTTCATCAGGTGACAGCTGCTTTCCAATTTGATTTTTCTGATCAGGATAGGAGGGGGTTATAACCACTGATTCCAGCTCGTCTACAGCCTCCAACTCTGGACCATCCCTGAACTGTAGGGTTTCAATGATGATTTCTCTAACCTTCTGTCTTTCTTCGGCCCCCAAGTGTGGAGCTTCCTCAGCTATCATGTCATCTAACTTGTCTGCGATCTCACAGGTGGTGGCCCCCGAGTTATTGTCGATCTGAAGACATAGCTCGTCTATGGAGACCTGGTCGACCATAACTGTGTCTGGATCGACCAATGTGACTTCAGAGTGACGTGTCGACTCAACCATGACTTTGTCATTTGAGTGATAGGTCGACTCTTCCACATTGGTGATGGTCGACAGACGGGTAGTTTTGGTGACTGACTGGGACAGCTTGAAGTATCCTTCTGCAGTCTCAATCTCTAGCTCCCTCTTCTTTCTTTCTCGAAGGACATGATCAAGATATGCTCGAGCTGTGCCCTGTACACAGCCGACTCCAGCAGGTGTGGGGAATTTAACTCGCTGATGGGGAATTGACGCCACCATTCCAAGTACAACCTGGCCAGGGATTCCAAGAATAGCAGCGTAATCACTATTGACATCTATGACAATAAATTGTACCTTGGAAACAACTCTGTAGGGATGCTGGCCCAGGTCGACATCTAGCTCGATCTGTCCTTTGGCGTCTACCCGGTGGTTGGTGAAGCCTTCCAATCTGCCATCGTATCTTTCAAGCTGCTCATTGGAGAGACCCATTTCCTGGAATGTCTTATAAAATAGAATATCCTTGCAGGCCCCCGTGTCGACGAGGAGTCTGCTCGTCGTACATCCATCAATGAGTCCTGGGATGACAAGAACTTGCTCCCTAGCCGCCATATTAGTTGCCAGCTCGTGGGGGTAAAAGCTGATCACTTCATCCCTGACATCTCTCCTTGGAGGCACATGTGGGGCTTTGTTGAGTTGAAAGATTTTATGTTTGATGGCTGTGTTGCTGGCTTGCTCTGTGATGACCCCCAAGTTCAATCTGGGTTGCCTTGGTCCCTGATGTCCACCTGCTGGCTGCTCGCCTCCACCAGTTTGAGGCCTTTTCACATATGCGTCGAGCCTTCCCTGGTCGACCATTCTCTGGATGATACGCTTCAAGCCTAAGCAATCCTCTGTGAGATGGCCCGTATCCTTGTGATACTCACAAAATTTGGTGTTGTCCCTCCTGAACTTATTGGCCGGGTTCATTGGGGCAGGTGGAGCCAGCTCGACTGCATTCATTATTTATGTTCAACTCACCGTTAGGGGAGTGAAAGCTTCAGGCACTTTCTCTGTCGCCCTGGTCCTGTTCTTACCATTCTTGTTGTTTCCCCCATTTTTGGCTGAGTCTTTCTTACCATCAGCGACCTCAACCTTGGGGCCTTTCCCATTCTTCTTTTCTTTCCTCTCCTCGGCTAATGCCACATTATAAGCCTTCTCGAACAACTCCTGGCAAGTAGTGACTGTACAAACTGTCAGCTCGTAATCCATGTCTGCCAAGGAAATGCCATTTCGGAAACAATTGATCACCTCCCTGTCAGTGAGATCCTCCTCGATCTTATCGACCATCTCTTTAAACTTGGTGTAGTAGCTCATTGAGCTTACATTTTTCCCCTGCACCAAGTTATTTAGGTCGGTGACAGTCATTTTCCGAGCTCCAGCAGTTGAGAAGCGATCTAGGAATTTTGTTCTCATACTCATCCAGGTCGATATGCTACCGGTTGCCAAACCGTTGAACCATGTCAGAGCTGCCTCTGTGAGTGTGCTTATGAGGGCTTTGCATATAGTGTCGTCCTCATTGGAGACAAAGCACATAGTGGCTTCCAGGTGCTGCACATGGCTTTTCACATTGGTTGCCCCTGAGTTCTTTTCTAGGAGGGGCAATCTGAAACCAGCAGGAGGTCGACTGTCAATCAAATCCTTGGATAGGGGTCGAAGAGCGAAGTCAATTCATTCGACCTTTCCAGTATCATTTTTCTTTTCAGCCTCCCATTGTTCAAACTTCCTTTTCCATAGCAGCCACTCCCTAGCATCAGATCTGTCTTCTCCAGCAGGGGGGACAGCATTCGACCTTTGACCCTCACTTCTGGGGGGAGTTACTTGCCTGCTTCTCCTATCTCTGTGAGAAGGTGACCTCACTGAGCAAACTGGTGACCTGTGCCTGTCACCTCTCATTGGCGACCTGCGCCTTTCGTTTCTGGGTGGCGACCTGCGCCTATCATCTCTGGGTGGCGACCTGCGCCTTCCCTCTTTTATAGGCGACATGCGTCCATTCCTGTCCCTATGAGACTGCGACCTTTGCGTCCTGGCAGGCGATCCACGTCGGCTTCGGTTGGCCTCTAACTGCGTCCTCAAGTCTGACTGTGCCTCTTGTTCCCTGTTCCTAGTGAGACTAGCCCTTAGGTCGTCACTTGGAACATGAATAGGTGATTGAGGTCGGACCACCATCCTTTGATCAACATTTTGTTCCACAGTTTCGTTTGGTCTAGTACTCCTAGCACGCTCCCTATTCGAGACTTGAGAGGGAGCCACCTTCTCAGACCTTCTATCTACATGTTCAGCCTCCTCTATTGCCAATAACTCGACCAGAATCTGAGCTCGCTCCATAAGCATTTCTTTTCTGCTCAATGGGTTGGATGAGGGACCTGCCCTATTTCCAGCATTTATTTGCCCAGTTGGACGCTTTGGAGGAGGTGGAACTCCTTGTCCCACCATGGGTCGTTTTTCTCTTCTCCCGTCTGGCAATCCTCTGCCATCAGCAACACTGTTAGAGCGCGTCGCTCTAACATGATGGCGAGTTGGTGGGGGAGGAGGCAGATTTGTGTTTCCAGCGTTGGTGTTGAGATTTCCAGCGTTTGCATTGGTGTTATTGTTTCCTTCTTCATGCCCGAGTGAGGCCTCAGATACATGTCCATCCGAAGTCACCATTGTTGCAGGTTGAGAAAACTTTCGAGGTCAAGCTTATGCACGTTTCTCGGCATTGGAACCAAAATGATGCTGCAGGATTTGTGCTTATCAATCTTCCTCCACGTGGCAGGACTGATCACCTAGCTCCTTGACCTGAAATCAGAACCCACGACTAGCCGGATGTGTCTCCGGCTTAGACCCTCGGGCGTGAGAGTAAGTATTTGAATTGGAGAGCAAAAATGTATTGAATAAAGATGATTCAGATGACAAAATTGCAGTTACCTTATCACCGTTGTAGTGGTAATGTATTTATAGTTTATGAGAGCGGTTATTTTTGGTGGGGCTACATGAGCTCTGTGATTCATGGGACGGTTATTCATCATGTGAAAGTGCCCTGGATTGGCTCCTGAATTGTAGGGAACCGGATATGGAAAGATCTGAAGCACGTGTGTCTGTATCAGTTAGGTCGACGCTTGCTTATTAGGTCGAGGTCGCCATTTGAGGTTAGGTAGACCTGACTGACAGGTAGGGCTGGATCATACCCGAATTAGAACATGGGTCGTAGATTCGGACCAAGCTAGGTCGGGACCTTGGAGGTCGGACTATGAGCTTAAGTCGACTGATCCTGTTTATGGGCCTTAGGCCTTATGGTAATTGGGCCAGACTCATTAGTAATATGGAGGCCATGGCCGTTTGTGATTGGGCTTTACTCGCTTGGCCCAACTCGATACTTTTGGTATGTTCAGTAAGTCTTTTCAGTTTGATATGAAAGAATTGTTAAGATAAAGAGAGATGGCATGATTTTAAAGGTGATGAATAAAAGTGCTGAGTTTTCAACCCCAAAAATTTGGGGGATTACTTACAACCCATAATTAAAACAATCAGAAAATAATCAAATGAAGATAGGAATAGAAAACTTATGCTTGTAGAAGAAACAGAGGCTGAAAGTAAAACTTCAGAATTTTTATTGCTTCAACATTCGAAAATAACTCCAAGAATCAATCTATGAATCTTTGAATATTGTGTATAAATTCCTAGAGTACTTTGATATGTTTCTATGTGTTTTTCAGATGATTTTCTATATTTAAAACTGAGTACAAGGGTCCTTTTTATAGCCATTTTGGTTGAGGGTTGCATCTCTTGGAAAAAGCATTCTTTGGCTGAACAGGGGGTGCTCGGCCGAGGCAAGGGAGGTGCTTGGCCGAGCAAAGCCTTCTCAGCAAATACTCTTTCTGGTCCCTCATGCTCGCCCGAGTCAAGGGAATGCTCGGCCGAGCGGCAGCTGCTTTGGACTGACTTCTGAAATTTTCAGCTTTGACCCCTCTATTTTCATAACTTTTACTCTAAACCCCTTGTACTTCAAAATGTGAACCTAAAGCCTGTATATTTAAACAAAATACCAACCAAGCATAAAATCGAAGATAAAAAATAAAATAAACTAATTTATACTTAATTGACACTAAATTTAAAGTAAATAATGTAATAAAAATACTATAAATGACTATAAAATAGCCATTTATCAATAGCAGACAACATACAATGTTAAAAGGTAATGTCATCTTAGCTATTTGAGATTACCTCGTTTCCATACAATTTCCTAAAAAACTTATAACACATTATCTCATTATCACGTCGTAGGATCTTAGCCGGATATCAACCCGGCTAGTCGTTTGTTCGTGATTTGAGGTTGTATCTGATGGGGATCAACCTATTACTGAACTAAGGCTGATCTGGATCGTTTCCTGTGTGTATAATAGTTGAGATTGGTGATTTCTAAGGTTAAATTTATACTCCCTCCGTCCCAATCTAAATGTCTTAAAATGGGTTCGGCGCGAAAATTAAGGAAAGTGATGTAAGAAACAGAAAAAATTTAAATGTTGTGAGTATGAAAAATTAAATAGGAGAGAGAATGAGTGAGAGGAATAGTTAGGAGAGAGAATGTTGTGAGTGTAAAAGTAAAGTAGGAGAGAGAATGAGTGGGTGGAATAGTAAAAAAAAATTTCCTTTTTTGGGTTGAGATATTTTAAATGGGACGCCCAAAAAGGAAAGTTGAGACATTTAGATTGGGACGGAGGGAGTAATAGATAGTGAGATAAAATGACGGACGGAAACATCAAAATGTACGCGCAAGAGAGAAAGAGAAGGAGAAAGTGAGAGCGGTGTTGATGATGGTGTTTATGGGCTCAACAGACATTAGTAGAGACATTAGTAGGCTAACTTATTGGCATCTTATATTTCTAGTATTTGCAATTCACTTGAGCTATAATAAATAAATAGACAATGTTTATATAAAATGTACTCCTTTCGTTCAATTTAAGTGTGGACTTATTTTCTTTTTGGAATATCCCATATCAGTGTAAACTGTCCAAAATGACAAAAAAAATTTACTATTCCACTCACTCATTCTCTCTCCTACTTTACTTTTACACTCACAACATTCTCTCTCCTAACTATTCCTCCCACTTATTCTCTCTCATATTTAATTTTTCATACTCACAAACATCTCATCTACCTATTTCTCTTTCCCACTTTTCCTTAATTTCCGTGTTCAAAAAGTATGTCCACAGTGGAGTGGGACGGAGGGAGTATATTTTTACAAAAACATTAAAATTCGTAACTAATGATTAATTATTAAATTAAAATTAAAATTAAAATAATCATTAATTGTAATAGTTCTTATAAACTATAAATTTTAACATTAGTTGGGACGGAGGAATTATTATTTTTATTTTTCATCTATAAAATTTTATATAGATATTTGCTTAAAAATTAATTTTATTTGTAATAGTTTCACGCATGTGATTAACACACATGTGTAACATTAGTTGGTAAATAGGATTAAAAAATTAAATACAGCAATAAATATTGCCAAAAACTTGTAAAAAAATGCGTTTTTTCTAAGCTTATGAAAAAACGTGTTTTCCCTTCAACGGACGGAGTCACGGCCCATTCTCTCTCTCTCTCACTATACGCACTCTCTCTCTAGCCGCAATAACAGAGCCCCTCCCAATCGTCTTCTTCACCTCTACAATCGTTCCTCACCGGCGATCCAAGGCCTCCCTCTACCTCAATTTGCGTTGTACCCCTACGCCAACAAGCCGTCGACCTCCTTCAATACCTCGCAACAACACTACATCGCTTTAAGTTTCTCCAATTTCGGCCAGATTTGTTTCAAATTCGGCGAGCTCCATTATTTTCGATCGTCAACTCCATAAATCCCGGTGGATTGAGTTCAGATTCCGGCCACTCAAGTCTTCAATGGAGGTCTTCAAACTAGCAAAAACCCCAATTTCAAAAAAGACCGGCGTCCGGTGGCACTGCTTCAACGTCGATGGAGACCCACCACCAGTTTCCTCTCCCCAAATGACCGTGATGAGTTGAATTTTGGAAATTGAAATTTCTGGAGGATGGAGACCCATCTCTTTCTCTCTCTAGTTTGTTTTTTTCAATTACACACTCTGTTTTTTGTGCTTCATTTTAAGAAAAATTGGATGCCAGTGCATGTCCTTTGGAGTGCTCGTGCATTTGTTTTGGAGTGCCAGTGCATGTGTTTTAAAGTGCCAGTGCTTGTGTTTTTGAGAGCCAGTAAAAATGATTATCAGTGTTTTTGAGTGCCAGTGTATGTGTATTTGAGTGCCAGTGTACGTGATTTTGAATGCCATGTTTTTTTTGAATGTCAACTTGTGTTTTTGAGAGCCAACAAAAATATTAATATAACAAAGTGCCAGTGTTAGTATAACAGAGTGCCAGTGTGAAGAGTGCCAGTTCATGTATATAAAAGTGCCCGTATAAAATTGCCCGTGCCAGTTTAACAAAGTGTCAGTGCCAGTTTACACTGGCACTTTGTTAAATTGGTACTGACACTTTTTTCACTGGCATTTTGTGACACATGCACTGGCACTTTATCACATTGGCAGTTTGTTAAACAGACACTGACACAAACGGGGAAACCAGTAATTACGAAAATGCCACCGTTTGTTTTGAATAATAATGCCCGCTTTTGAAAAACACGTTTTTTCTTATCTTAAGGAAAAACTAGTTTTTTATAAGATCAACTCATAAATATTTTGAAATAAATTTAAATTTCTTAAAATACAAATATTTTGAGATTGTGCGAGTATTGAATATGGAAGGCTATTTATGTCAAAATGGTGGACGGTGTTACCAAAGAACGTTGGTCCCTATTTCGGTCATATATGCAAAAGGGGCGAGAATTGGGGAAGTCATGTCACGAGTATTAGCATTTACCCGCACAGATTTAGCATATTGATTGATCATCTAACCGTTAACTCTCTCCATTTCGCACAAAAATGCATGAAGTTAATTTTGCACGAGAAATAATAAAAGTTTATAGTTAATTAAGTGTTGTTAGTATAAAAATTGAATTATGAAAGAGAAAATGGGGTAGAAAATAGTAAGTGTAAGGGGATAATTATTGTGAGTATCACAAGTCGATCCATAAATAAATAAGAATTAAAATATTTTCATTTTGTACGTGTGTCTTTTTAAATGAGACATATAAAATGAATATTTATATTTTTTTGTGTGAGACGGATGAATTATTGTTTACAACAAATTTTATATTGACGGTTGGAAACTGATCGACATCGATGCTCAGAATGGTTGGACACGCATACAATCAGTTTGGCCTAACTTTTTTCTGTTATTCAAAAGGGAGGGTCATCAGTCATCACACATTTTATCGTAAGGCAAAATTCAAATGTCATTTTTGTTCATTTTTGGTATTTTTATTTTAATTATTCTCCTTTTTTATTTTATAAATGTTAAAAAAAAATGTACTAAATTTATAGTTCAACCCCTAAAACATAACATGTGGTGGGAATTGATGTTCAATAGGTTATTATTCTATTCTAACTAAGAACTAGATAATAATTCTATTGTTTCTAAATCGCAACTTAAACGTAATTGAAATTTGATCGTGTGTCATATTTTGACAAACGACTGATCAAATTTATCAGAATTATCATAAGAAGTTGGTCAAAATAAAATGTAATTGCTCATTTGACAAGAAAATAAAATGTGAGTTAATATATTTCAAACCAAACAACCCATAATTATTGCATTAATAAATTTCAAAAAGACAATGCTCCATAAATGTCAGAGGCTCGTCCGAAATATAATGTTTACAATTAAGATCTACACATGAACTCTAATGAATGTCCTTTAAGAATTATAACATGTGATACCCAAATGGTTCTTCAAGTAAAACTGACACAACTCAATACCGGCCTTTTGCAAATCTCTGCACGATAAGAATTTGGCTTTAAAAACACGACAAAATAACGCATTTGAGTTGTCAGTAAGTAAATGTACAACCAAAAATCTCAAGTATTGCACCAAGGGAAAAATATCAAAATCATTTTAAGGCTCTCAACGTGTCGAAAAAATGACAAAGACTCCCGATAAAAGTGAAGAAACCGTAGGAGACAAAAACTTTCAACAAAGGGGAGATAACAATGTGATCGCATCCCTAATGAGTAATGACACAACACATCAGTCAAGTGGTTAATTGCTCGTTTGTTACAAAATATTTTGGAGTAGATTATGGCTTTTAGCTTTAATTTTTTTGGAGTAGATTAGGGCTTTTAGCTTTAATTAAAGGGTACTAAATTATACTCTTTAAAGGTTTAAAAGCTAAAGGACGTTTGTAAAAAGGATTCTGATGTTTCAGTTTTGCTAATTTAAGGCATGAAGTTATCAATTTTAAGTAAAATAGATTGACTCCCGTGCGATGCACGGGGCGTTACTATATATTTAAAAGAAAAAAATTGAACTAAAATAAATCAAGAACTCAATTCGTTAAATATTATGGAATACTTTCTTAAAGACTACATCCTCATTATTTGATTTGATTCGAAATTGATATTCGAATTATATGATTCGAGTATTTGATTTGACCTATTTTTTTTTTTTTTAAAAAAAAGTCAGGGCCAAGGCCACGGCCGACCAAGGCCAACCCGACCATTGATAATGCCTAAGACGAATCATGGATGCTTGGATAAGCTTCATCCTCATTATATAACCAATGCAACTCATCTTCCTTTGGGTTTTTTTCCATGTGGGATAAAGTTCAAGGCCAAGTCCAAGGCCAAGGCCCGAGCCAAGGCCAAGCCGACCATTAATAATGCCCCGGACGAATCATGCATGCTTGGCTAAGATTCATCCTCATTATATAACCAAGACAACTCATCTTAATTACTTTGATTTTTTTTCCATATTGGATAAAGGCCAAGACCAAGGCCAAGGCCAAGGCCGGCCAAGGCAAGGCCAATGGCCGAGCCAAGGCAAGCCCAAGGGCCAAGGCAGGCCGAGCAGAGGCAAGGCGAAGGCCGGTCAAGGCAAGCCCAAGGCCAAGACAAATTTCCCACATCGAAAGGAAACGAATCAAAAATTGCCTTGACCTTGGTATATAATGAAACTTCAAGTTCAAGGTAGGTGTAATTATATTTATATACATATATAATGATTAATATTAAATATACATATATGATTTTAAATAAAAAATATACGTATATAATTATTATTATTAAATATATATTCAACATCATTCTAACTCATCATTTTATACCCCACCAATTTTATTTTATTTTATATCATTTATTTTTATGATTAGTAAAAATATTATTATTATTATTATTATTATTATTATTATTATTATTATTATTATTATTATTATTATTATTATTATTATTATCATTTATTATTTATTATTTAAAATAAATACTTCACACTTATTTAATTTTAACTACAAAGACCATGAAAAATACAAAACTAAAATTATCATATATATATATATATATATATATATATATATATATATATATATATATATATATATATATGTGTGTGTGTGTGTGTGTGTGTGTGTGTGTGTGTGTGTGTAATTCAACACCATTCCAACTCATCATCCTATATTCCATCACTTTTATTTTATTTTATATCATTTATTTTTATGATTAGTAAAAATATTATTATTATTATTATTATTATCATTTATTATTTAAAATAAATACTTCACACTTATTTAATTTTAACTACAAATACCATGAAAAATACAAAACTAAAATTATCAAATTAAAAAAAAAATGCATTCACGTGCCTCTTTAGGCCCGTGTAATTTACGGCTCCCATAATTTTAACCAATAAAAAATAAGAAACAAAATAAATCATTTACTATCCACTTATATTATATATATATATATATATATACATATATATATATATATATATATATATATATACATATATATATATATATATAAGTTTTGTATATATATATGTATATATATGTATACATATATATATATATATATGTATACATATATATATATATATGTATACATATATATATATATATGTATACATATATATATATATATATATATATATATATATATATATATATATATATATATACATATATATATATATATACATATATATATATATACATATATATATATATATATATATATATCTCACCACTTTTCTTTTATTTTATTTTATATTCTTGATATTTTTTATACCAAAAATATAACAAACAAAATAAATCATTTACTATCCACTTTATTTGGGTAATTGTTAATGAAAGTAATTAATATTTTATTTACTATGCTTCAATTTTTTTTAAAAATAAAATAAATAAATTGTTTGATGTATCTAACTAAAATAAACCAATAACCATATTACCCCTTCCAACTAATTATCCTATACCCCATCACTTTTATATTATTTATTTATTTATATACATATATAATGATTAATATTAAATATACATATATGATTTTACCTAAAAAATATGCATATATAATTATTAATATTAAGTATATATTCAACACCATTCTAACTCATCATTTTATACCCCACCAATTTTATTTTATTTTATATCATTTATTTTTATGATTAGTAAAAATATTATTATTATTATTATTATTATTATTATTATTATTATTATTATTATTATTATTATTATTATCATTTATTATTTAAAATAAATACTTCACACTTATTTAATTTTAACTACAAAGACCAAAAAAAATACAAAACTAAAATTATCATTTATATATATATATATATAGATAGATAATTCAACACCATTCCAGCTCATCATCCTATATCCCACCACTTTTATTTTATTTTATATCATTTATTTTTATGATTAGTAAAATTATTATTATTATCATTTATTATTTAAAATAAATACTTCACACTTATTTAATTTTAACTACAAATACCATGAAAAATACAAAAATAAAATTATCAAATTAAAAAAAAAATGCATTCACGTGCCTCTTTAGGCCCGTATAATTTACGGCTCCCATAATTTTAACCAATAAAAAATAAGAAACAAAATAAATCATATATATATATATATATATATATATATATATATATATATATATATATATATATATATATATATATATATATATATATATATATATATATATATATAATTCAACACCATTCCAACTCATCATCCTATATCCCACCACTTTTATTTTATTTTATATTCTTGATTTTTTTTTTACACCAAAAAAATAAGAAACAAAATAAATTATTTACTATCCACTTTATTTGGGTAATTGTTAATAAAAGTAATTAATATTTTATTTACTATGCTTCAATTTTTTTTAAATAAAATAAATAAAATATGTGATGTATCGAACTAAAATAAACCAATAACCATATTACCCCTTCCAACTAATTATCCTATACCCCATCACTTTTATATTATTTATTTTTATAATTAGTAAAATTAATATTAGAGTTGGTCTTATAAAAAACTAGTTTTTTCTTAAGATAAGGAAAAACGTGTTTTCAAAACAAACGGTGGCATTTTTGTAATTACTGGCAACCATGATAAATGCCGGTGTTAATATTATAAATTTGTGCCATCCCAAGCTCCGATCATCTTTTCTGGCCATCCCAAGCTCCGATCGTTCTCCGGCGTTCACTCAGTTTGAGTATTTTGTAACCTACAATTCATGCCCTAGTTCCGCCATTAATGTCCATTGTCAATTCTGCTTCGTTACATAATTGATTGGTACTTTATTGATTGGTACATAATTAATTGGAGATATCTGTGTGATTTGATTCCATAGCTCTTCGTTTTTTCGTTGGATAAACATAATGTCCTTCAATGGTGTGGATAAAGGGTTTAATTTGCTGAAGTTAAAAGCTCTCTTTGTCCAGAAACTTAGTGCCAGTGCATGTGTAACAAAGTGCCAGTGCCAGTGTTAGTGTAATAAAGTGCCAGTGTTAGTGTATCAAAGTCTTTGGTGTTAGTGTATAACAAGTGCCGGTGTTAGTTTAGCAAAAAAGTGCCAGTGTTAGTGTAACAAAGTGCCAGTGTTAGTGTAACCAAGTGCCAGTGTTAATTTATAAAGTCACTTAATATACATGCACTAGCACTTTTTTACACTGGCATTCAAAAACACATGAACTGACATTTGAAAACACAAACACTGGCACTCAAAAACACATACACTGGCACTCAAAAACACTGGTAATTATTTTTGTTGGCTCTAAAAAACACAAGCACTGGCATTCAAAAACACATGGACTGGCATTTGAAAACACATGGACTGGCACTTCAAAACACATGGACTGGCATCTGAAATTGAAATTAAAATTGAAACTAAATGGCATTCAAAAACACATGGACTGGCATTTGAAAACACATGGACTGGCACTTCAAAACACATGGACTGGTTCACGAAACAAGTTTAAACAGATTAGGAACAGGGTAAATAATTTATCCATAACAAGGAGAATCACATTTTGAATAGAGGGGAATATCCAAGAACACAAGTAGGAAGTAATTAACGAACCAAAAATCTTACAAATCTTAAGTAGGAAGTAATTAATGAACCATTCTTGGTATCAATACAGAGAACAATTCTTCAGCAACAATTAAGTAGGAAGTAATTAACGAACCAATTACAATTTCATACACTACTATCCCCAAATCAAAAACCCTAAATTAAGTGAGATTAATTGGATTTTTATGTTCGTATTTGATCTCGATTTTGATGTCCAGATTAGAGAAAACAATGAAGAAGACGATTGAGGGAGCCGGCAATGGTGAGGAACTCTGTTTGCGTTTAGAGAGAGAGTAGAGAGAGAGTCCGAGCGCGACGGGTGAAAAACACGTTTTTTGTTAAGGTTAAAAAAAACGCGTTTTTTTAAGTTTTTGGCTTAATATTATTACCATTATCATTTATAATAAAAAAAAATAGTTCACACTTAAATAATTTTGACTAAAACCATATTGAAAAATGAAAAAGAAAAAATAACAAAGGATAATTAGAAATTTATATTTTTAAAAATGGTTTTTTTTTCTGCGTCCAAATCAAATGAAAATAGTCTCTATTTAAAGAGGAAAAAAAATAATGGATTTTGGTGAAAAAATAAAAATAAAAAAATTAATTTAATATATAATAATTGAGGTCAAATAAATGGGGTAATTTTATTTTTTTTGAAATCCGTCCAACCAATGGGGAGGTGCCATGTGTCGCCCAAAAAAAAAACTGAAAAATCACAGAGGACGCGCCCTTGTCGGCGCTTGTTATGGACGCGCCAATGAAATTACTGAAGTGTCCCTCCTCCTTCAGGCGACACTTGGCCAAAATGATTTAAAAAAAAAAAAAATTAACTCCGTGAATAAGAGGCTGCCACATGGATTTTTGGACTTGTTATTTGCCACTTTGCCACAGCGTGAAATGACTAAAATGCCCCTCGAAGGCCAAACAATTACCACTATCTTGTTATTATATATAGTTAGATAAGGGCATTTGACGAAATCTTTAAAAATTATGTTAAATAATCTAAAGTTCCTAATTTTTTGCAATTAAGGGTTTGAAACTATGGCTTCTTAGCAAAATAAGGTTATTGTTTAATCGATATTTCTAAGTTTTTATTTACTAAGAATTTAGGGAATTTGATCTATATTTTTTTTTTGACAAATCAATTTCTCTCAAATTCATATTTATATTAAATGTGCTACAAGTTATTATGCATTAATATATTATAATACATGCAATATGCAATTGAAAATTATGATACAACATCATCAATACTGCCGTCTACCACAACCACCGCCAGCTGCCGTCCACCGTCGCCGTCGGCTGCCACCCACCGAAAATCGTGTCTGTCAACATCCATGCAGTATTATACTCCTTCGTTCCATATAAGATTTCACAAATTGATTTTGAACGAAAATTGAGAAAATGTGTAGGTGGTGTGATTGTTGTAAGTATAAAAAATGAGGTAGGAAAGAGAATGTGAGGTAAAAAATAGTAAGTTGATTGGTGAACGGAATAAATGTGACGGGCTAGGTCCAGCGAGCAAGCCCAATTTTATGTACATTATTGCCACCACATTTCTAGTGGGTAAGCCCAATTATTATAAGGCCCAAGGCCCATCAGCCAAGATCAGTCGATCTAGCTCATTGTCCGACCTCCACGATCCCGATCTAGCTTTGTCCGACAGGCGATCCATCTCTAATATGGATATTACTCGGCTATGTCATTCCGTCAGGTCGACCTAGATCCACGCAGGCGACCTCGACCTACAAGGCGTACATCGACCTACAGAGTCATGACGCTTATATGACTATTTCCATAACAGAAATCCTACTAATCAGGAGTTATATATGGACACGATTTCTCATACAAATCTGATCCGTGATTCTAGGGATCTCATGCAATCCTACTATAATTATATATCTTATCAAGGCCTATAAATACTTCATAACGTCAACGGTTTAGAGGTAATTGATATTTGTTATTCTGAATACATTGTTCATTATAATACTTTAGCTCTCAAATCACCATACTTACTTTCACGCCCGAGGGTCTTCGCCGAAGATCATTCCGGCTAGTCATGGGTTCTGTGCTTCAGATCAAAACCTAGGTGATCAGTCTTGAAGCTGGACGGAGATTGATACAACACGATTCCTGCATCATCAATTGGTGTTGTTAGTATAAAAGTAAAGTAGAAGAAAGAATGAGTAGGAAAAAGGGTCAATTGCAATTTGGTGACCTAAGTTTTACACATAGTTGCAATACCGCAGCCAAGAGTTCAATTTAGTCAATCAATGCCCTAAGTTTGCAATGTTTAGCAAATTGGTATAAAAACTAACAAAATCGTTAATTTTTTGACGAGATGAATTCCATGTGCCTTTCACATGAGTATGTAAGGGGTAATTTCGTCATTTTGTAGTCCATGCGATAGATTTGAACATATAATAAATAATAATAATAATAAAATATTAAAATAATAATAATAAAAATAATAAAATAATACTAAAATAATAAAATAATAATAAAATAAAATTTTAATTATTAAATATTTATATAATTCATAATTTTATAATTTTATAATTCATAGTTTTGTAATTTTATAATTTTTAATTTACTATCCACATAATGAATAAAAATTATAAAAAATTTAAACTATAAATAAATAAATAAAATTTTCAAACAAAAAATCCCCATCACATATTCATGTCCAATTCATCCCTCACTCAATCCCACTTTCCCCTCTCTTCATCTTCCAAATTCACGACCACCCCCATTCCATCCTCCACCACCATAATAACCACCACCCCACCTCCACCAGCCTCCTCTTTCTCTCCCCTCACCCTTTCCCCAATCTGTCATCAACTCACCATCACCCACCATGATCCGCCAAGACCAAAACATAACCACCATCCACCACCAAAATCGCCATCACCAATTTGAACAACAAACCAATCAAAAGAAAATTTCCAATCTGCCATCATCTCGCCAACATCCACAAGCAAACTATAATAATCAACAAATTGAACCAAAATGAACAAATACAAACAAGAAATTCAAACTAAACTAATCAATAATTTAAACTGAAACCTAGATCTTGGGAGATAAGAGAGAGAGAGAGAGAGAGAGAGAGAGAGAGAGAGAGAGAATCCTAGGGCAGAGGGGAGAAGGTAAGGGCGGCTGTTGGCAGAGAATATGTAGCGATTGGGAATGATGGCATGGTTCAGATCTCAGGGGAGAAGGACGTAATGGAGGGGCGACGGATAGGAGGTGAATGTGTGGATGCAGAGGTGTGGTGGGGATGATGGAGTCGGCTGGAGTGAGGGTTGATGAAAGGCGGTTGTGAAAGTTTGGGAATGGCGGAGGGTATGAATAAGACGATTTGGATAGAGGGGGAGGGGGAGGGGGATTGGAAGATGAGGAAGAAGAAGGGGGTAGAGAGAAAAAGTTAAAGAGAGAGGGGTAATATTTTTATTATTATTATTTATTTTATTATTTTATTATTATTATTATTATTATTATTATTATTATTATTATTATTATTTATTTTCTTATTTTATTATTATTATTATTATTATTATTATTATTATTATTATTATTATTATTATTATTATTATTATTATTATTATTTTATTATTAAAATAATAATAATAATTATTATTTTAATATTTTATTATTACAATTATTATATTTATTTATTATTATTTATTATATGTTCAAATCTATCACATGGATCATGAAATGATGAAATTATCCCTTACGTACTCACGTGAAAGGCACATGAAATTCATCCCGTAAAAATTAACGATTTCGTTAGTTATTATACCAATTTGCTAAAAATTGCAAACTTAGGCTATTGATTGACTAAATTGAATACTTGGCTGCGGTGTTGCAACTATATGTAAAACATAGGTCACCAAATTGCAATTGACCCGTAGGAAAAATAATAAAGATTCTTTCTCATTTTAGGAAAGTGAAATCTTATATATGAGACGCCCAAAATGGCAACTGAAATCTTATACGGGACGGAGGAAGTATTCAACTATTCAGTATTACACACTGATGCGGTATGTTACAAAATAATACAACATGAATAATATAACATGGAAAAGAACCTATGAGAAATTATGATATTTTTTTTACAATTTATGGGGCATTCTCCCAAGAATTTATAACTTCTGATCCCGAATTGCCAAAAATAAAATATTAAACTTTTGTCTACGAATGAACGATTCCCAGACTATTATGGATCCACAAGTTTACCCTTAATTAAATGAGCCGGTCTCCTGTGAGAACATGGGATCCGTCTCATGCATGAGACGGGTCGACCCATGACCCATTGAGCATGACCCGCCACGTGGCAGCCTTTTATAGGCCAATTTTTTTTTTTTTTATATTATTTTTTTCAGAGCAAAAGTAATAGTTACCATCTCTTAATGTAATGACTGTATACATATAAAGTAACATTGATCATAAGTAAACGTAATACTTGTTTTAAAAAAAATAAAAACTCGTTTTTACCCATTTTTTTCAAATGTAATACAAACTATATGTATTATTTTTGAAATGTAATAACTTATGCATATGAATGTAATAGTTTATACAAGTAAATGTACCACTTTGATAGATGAAATTGTAACATATTTCTATAGATAATGTAATACTTTTACATGAAAACATATAGATACCTATACATATGTGTTACAATTATGCACAAATACTATTATATATAAATAACACGTTTGTTACATTTTAGTTATAATAAGTATTACTTTTGCCAAACGAAGAAAACATAGGAAAAAACATTATTATTTTTCTGTATATATGTATTACTTTAATGTATACAAACTATTACTTTAATGTATACAAACTATTACTTTATGTTGGCTGAAGGATTGGGCCAAGGCAAATGTGGGCTGATTCCAGCAGGCGGCCGTGATTCAGCAGGGCGACCGCCCATATGCAAAAAACTTGGGCGGAGGCATGGGTTGGCTTTGTTGGGCGGGTGATGGGTATGGAACCGACCCGTCTCATGAATGAGACGGGTCATGTTGTTCTCACCCAAGTTTTTGTCTAATTAAATTAAAATTTTGATTCGATTTTTACTTAAATATATGCATTAAAATAAAAACACTTCGTATTAAATTACTTAGATATCAGTAATCAGTTATAAGGTGTGAGTATACTATAGAACTAGCTATAAGCTACAGTGATATTTAACCCTTTTTTGTTATAAAGGAAAAACATACAAAAGCTAAGCTCTTGGATAGAATCTCGGATTTCGAACTACTACTGAGAGCTTAAGCTCCATCGAACTCCTTGCTCCTTTCTATTATACTTATTTTATCACCTTACTCTATTGTCACCTTACTCTATTGTTATATTCGACAAATGCTATGATGCGATTATGGAAAATGAATTGGACCCAATCACTA
This sequence comes from Adenophora triphylla var. japonica, assembly GCA_022495995.1. Lineage (NCBI taxonomy): Eukaryota > Viridiplantae > Streptophyta > Magnoliopsida > Asterales > Campanulaceae > Adenophora > Adenophora triphylla. The sequence goes on from JAFEMH010005746.1 coordinate 41,685, forward strand.
GGGTTAGACCCAATAGCTGGTCATGGGCCGAGCCCACATGGTCCAAATCATGCAAGATGTTGCGTGGGAGTTTGACTGCTCAAGAGGGAAGGTTAAGCGAGAAACGTGGTACGAGGTCGACAAGACGTTATGATTAGACATAGGGGGAAAGCCCGCCTCCTTCAGTGCAGTTAGCTTGGGGCGACATGGGTGATTATGTCGCCTTTTCCCTTTGGTTGTCGCCCCAGCGACAACTATAGTTGGGCACTTCCCGGCTATGTTTCGGTTGGCGCCTGAATGCCTATCCCTAGTCGCCCCTGATGGATGATTGATGTGACAAGGTGAATAGTAAAATTTCACTAACTTGGAGTTGGTTGGGGACCCTTTTTAGATGATTGACAAGTGTCCCCTCATGTGCAAGGCACATGGGGGCTTGGGAGTATAAAATGGGTGAATAGTTCATTTTGCATGGTAGATACACTCTCTCTCATCTCTAAGCTCTCTCTCTCTCTCTCTAGGGTTTACCTTACTATTGTCATCTCCTTGACCTACTAATCTTACTCTCGCGCCGGAGGGGTTTCGCCGGAGCCACCCCCGGCTTAGCTTACGTGTGCGCATGTGTGTAGGAGACCGACCGAAGAAAGAGCAGCCGTGGTATCCTCTGTTTTTCAGTTCCTGTGCAACCGTCAGATTTGGGATGGCAGCATCAGTTGGTTCCATTGTCGGGACCTGGATTTCTTTCTTCGTTAGGTTGATCAGCTGTTTGTGGCGTTTCAGAGGTTCGTTTGCAGTAGCTATAGGTGGAAGTTTGGTGTTCTTGAGGTTGACGCTCTTGTTAAGTTGCCCAGAAATTACGTCCAAGGCTGTGGTTGGTATTGGGTTAGTTGGTTACCAGTTTATAGTTGTCTGTAAACCTAGAAAGTGATCGGAATGGTGCAAGAAAAGAACACTCAGGCAAAGGTCATCCAGAATCCGGTGATGGAGACCCCAAATGCGAAGGATACCCGCCAGGCGAGATCGGGGACTGCGCGAGATGGCGACGTGCACACTTCTGAGACTGATTCGGCAATCAGGAGTGCCCGAAGGCTAGAAGATCGGGAGCGAGTTGAAAGGGCTAAGGGAAAGGTTGGCAAACAGAATCCCGCTCCATCAAAGACCGATGATGCAAGAGCGACAACCGACCAATTGAGAAAGAGAATGAGCTGTTGATGAAAGTTCTCGCAAATAATGAGAGGCTGAGAAAAAGGGGCCAGGCACCCACCGAGATCCCGCCTGAGATGTCGGCCAGATCTGAAGGGCGAGCTCGGGCAGATGAGTGAGATGCCAGAAAATATTTGGTGTAGATTATTTTACGAAATGGATAGAGGCGAAAGCTTTGGCGACAATCAGTGAGGACCAGGTGATCAAGTTTGTGCAAGAAAATATTTGGTGTAGATATGGAGTCCCTAGAGTAATTATTTCAGATCACGGCACTCAATTCGGAAAGAAGTTTTCAGCGGAATGCGTAAGGGTGAATGTCAAACATTGGATGTCGGCAGTTTACAGGTCGCAGGGTAATGGGCAGGCGGAGGCGGCAAACAAACATGTCATTGTCGCCTTGCGAAAAAATTTGGAAGGAAGAAGTGGAGCTTGGCTTGAGGAGTTGCCGATTGCCTTGTGGTATGTGCGGACAACGGTCAAGGGCTCAACTGGAGAAACCGCTTTTGCCCTTACGGATCGGAGGCAATGGCGCCTGCCGAGATGGCGTTGGCGACTTACAGAGTGGCCTATTATGATGAGGCGAGAAACGGGCAAAGGCGGTGCAATGACCTGGATCTGATTGATGAGAAGAGGATGTATGCGAGAATGAGAATGATTACTTACAAGCAAAAGATGAAAGCCTAGCACGACAAGCGGGTTAACAAAAGATCTTTTGATGTCGGAGATTGGGTTCTGAGGAGTGTGGAGGTAACGGGAGCCAAGCCGGGATATACCAAGCTGAACAAGAAATGGGAAGGCCCATTCCAGGTATCGGGGGTCGTACGAGAAGGGACATACCGGTTGAGAAAGCAGGATGGGGAAGAATTGAGGAATGCTTGGAGTGTTGATCATCTTAAACAATTCTACCAATGAAGCAGCCGCGACCTCATTTTCTTTTTAATTGTTTATCCTAGACCGCAAAAGTTATATAACTTTTTCTTGTAAATTGTTCTTTTAATTGTCGCGTTTGAGAAAAAATTTATGTAAAATTTGATGATATGGTGTCATGTAATTTATGTACATGATATAAATAGCGGCGAGATGTTCTTTCGACATAGTTGTAGCTTGACTGCTTGCTCGTAAAATGCTGACAATGTTATTTTTTGTTTCATGGGTCGACGAACGAATTGGCGAGAATCGACGATGGTGGAGACCAAAAGGGAGTTGCCGCTAAAGCTTGACGATGGCAGCTAGAAGGGTTGCCGCTAAAGCTTGACGATGACAGCTAGAAGGGTTGCCGCTAAATTTTGAAGTCGGCGTGCAGGGAGGTTGCCGCCAAGGCTTGAAGAGGAGGCGCGGCATCCTGGAGATAGTGGTTCTAGGTGCCAAAACCTTGCGACTTGGAGATAGTGGTTCCAGTCGCGGCGTCCTGGAGATAGTGGTTCCAGGCGCCAAAACTTTGCGCTCTGGAGATAGTGGTTCCAAGCGCGGCATCCTGGAGATAGTGGTTTCAGGTGCCAAAACCTTGCGGCTTGGAGATAGTGGTTCCAGCCGCGGCGTCCTGGAGATAGTGGTTCCAGGCGCCAAATCTTGCGACTTGGAGATAGTGGTTCCAGTCGCGGCGACCTGGAGAATAGTGGTTCCAGGCGCGGCATCCTGGAGATAGTGGTTCCAGGTGCCAAAACCTTGCGGCTTGGAGATAGTGGTTCCAGCCGCGGCGTCCTGGAGATAGTGGTTCCAGGCGCTAAAACTTTGCCCTCTGTAGTGGTTCCAGGCGCGGCATCCTGGAGATAGTGGTTCCAGGCGCGGCGTCCTGGAGATAGTGGTTCCAGGCGCCAAAACTTTGCGCTCTGGAGAGAGTGGTTCCAGGCGCGGCATCCTGGAGATAGTGGTTCCAGGTGCCAAAACCTTGCGACTTGGAGATAGTGGTTCCAGTCGCGGCGTCCTGGAGATAGTGGTTCCAGGCGCCAAAACTTTGCGACCTGGAGATAGTGGTTCTAAGCGCCAAAACTTTGTGCCCTGGAGATAATGGTTCCAGGCGCCTAAGAGAGGCGGTTGCCGCCAGACAAATTAATCCAGTGCGGTTTTAGGGGGAGATTTCAGCCAAAAGAGTTTGGCCGCACAATGTATGTCGCTTATAACTCTAACAATGGAGTAAGGCTGCCTAAAGACAAGCCTCACTCTTTTGGAGGGAGTAGTATGTATATAGATAAGAGAAAGGGAAAGGAGTCTTCGATGAACTATCGAAGCAAAAATGGCGACATATTAAAGATAGAATTTAAAACAAAATTGGAGTAAGCAAAATAGTGACATTCGAGAAAGATAAAGCATAGAGTCAAAGTCGCACCGCGACATTCAGATAACCAAGACGGGCATCAAAGCAGTTATACGAGAAAGTTAGTCAAATCAAAGTCGCTAAGTCGCGACACCTAAAGTATAGCAGAGCAAGTATTAAAGAAATCATGCATAGAGGCGGAGAATAAAGTTAAGAACAAGTCGTAAACCGCGACATCCGAATAAACCATAACTCGCATACCGCGATCCCACAAAAAATCAGTTCAAAATGTCAAAGTCGCAAACCGCGACATCCCCAAAGCAATAAAACCAAATTTTAAAGAGCAGAAAGATTAAATTCTTTAATGCAAACCAAAACAGATTGTTTTAAAGTGAAAGTAATGTTTTCAAGGGGCAGAGGCTTGATTCCCGCCGGCGACGGTTCTGGCAGCACGAAGGGCTTCACGGGCAGCATCTTTGGCATCCTTGAGAGCTTTGGCTTTCTCGCCGATCAAATCCACCCACATTGTTAAGCCATCATTGGCAGCTAGTGGAGGAGGAACCCAAACCGGTTTGCCTAAGAGCCTGTCCTCTACGGCCAAGGCCTTAAGCTCGCTCTCTTCGTAAGGAACAAGAGAGTGGCCTCGGCGGCAGAAGTCGCTATAAACTTGCTCAGATCCCCACTTTGCGAGAAGCTCAGCCGTGATGGCTGGAATCTCCTCAGAACTCGCCGCTGCCACCCGCATAGCATGGAGTAAAGCCTTATCGTACATGTCCATGGCATTGGTCTCCGCCTTCTCCTTGTTATCAGCAATCTCCTTTATCAAGTCAGCATTGGAAGTCGCCTTAGCTAGGTTGTCAGCTTATAGGGCTTGGATTTTCTCTTCCAATTTCAGCTTCACAGAAGAGATCTCTAGGGCCTTGTTCTCAGCCTCTAAGGCCTTATTCTCGCTGGCCTTGAGCGCCTCCGCCATTTGCAGTTTCTCTGTTTGATAAGCCGCCAAAATTTTCTCCATGTCGATACATTTACTTTTGTACTTGTCCTTCTCGCTCAAAGCCCGTTTGCGAGCTCTATCAAGTTTCTCCGAATCTCGAGCCAAACGGTTGTACTTGTCTCAGTCCGTGCAATGTACTTGTAATCAGAGATTGCGAAAAGAAAGACAGTAACCTGAGAAGAGTGAAAAGCTTAAATAAGATAGGAAGCGACAATCCTTACCCCGCAAATTTGAAGGTCGGCAAAGTTTAGAGACATGTAAATGTCCTGCTCCACAACTTCAGCCATTGCCGCCTTGTCGCCTGCTCGTTCGATTTTGCCGGCACCAATTATACTGTTAGTAGGATAGCGGGAATAGTTATCAAAACCGGTTAGCTTGGGAACGGAGGCAATCTCCACACTTAAATCATAAAGACCATCTCTGTCGAAAGGCATCTCGAACCCCTCTCGAAGCCAGCTGACGAGTTGGGCTTCAGCCTCGGTTGAAGTTTCTTCAACGGCCTCGGGGTCTTCCTCAATGCGGCCTCTTTTGTTAGGGCGGGAACCAGTTGGCTGGGGGGAGATGACAGGCGGGATTGACTCAACGTCTTCAGCTGCTACATTAGTTTCCTTCTCAACATTCTCTTCCTCTTCCATATCTTCATCTCTCAGGGAAAGGGTGGAGGACCGCATGGGGGTTTTGGCTCTGCTGGATTTCTTGACATGGCCAGCAGCCTTCTCTGCGGCAATGGCGGCCTTCTCATGAGCAATGGCCTTTGAGTCATCCCCGTGTAAGGAAATTGGGATCTCCAGTTCAGCAGTCTTTTGCAAATCGGTTTGGCGGGATTCCGTAAGTCGCCTACGGCGATTATCAGAGCCTGAGGCAGCAGCGCGTCTGTCGGATACATCCATAAGCCTGAATTCTAAATCAAAAACGACAATCAATTAGCAAAATGAAATGAGGCAAGAAACAGTAAGGGACAAGGATAGAGGCGAGAAACATACTTAACACATCATACATAACTTTACAGCAGCGACCTTTCAACTGGCAAGGTCCACACTCAGCGGCAAAGCAATTTCCCGAATGAAGGTCCTAACCGGGATAAGGATCGGGTTGAACAATAGATAGGCGGGGCTCACTATCGGGACATGTGAAGTCAGGAAGGCCAACCTGTCTAAGTAAGGAAGGGCGGGGTAAAATATCTCGCCATGAGAATAAGGCCAGTCCCGTGTCGGTGGCATAGGCGAGAACCTTAAAAATTTTCTCCTTCAACCTAGTGTCGCCAGAAACTAGGGCTTTGCGGGTTTCAATCTTTGGATGGATATCCCCAAGGTCACATGGGTGGGTCCAACCCACACGAGATGTAATGAAAAGGGGAGTGGACTGCCAGTTATGAACTTTCCGGGGCAGAGGAGTCAAGAGTCTGGGTTTTTTGTACTTGATAGAGAGGCGGTTTTCAGTGACACCTTCTCGCTGAGATACCGCTGTATAACCGTCAAAGAAATGGACAAGCAAAGGGACGGAGGTTCCTGTCTCAAGGCCCTGCAGATCACTAAATAGCTTGTGAGAACCCTAATCGCATGGGGATGAAGGTCAACAATGGCGGCATGAGATTTGAATAAAACGACTACAATAAAAGGGTCAATGGGAATCCGGAGGTCGGCATCCAGTTGAGAAGGGTAGACAATGACATTATCAGTTTTATGCCGCATGGCGGCAAGAGACAAGTCGCCTATGTATGGCTCTACATGGTAAAGGTCAGGATTAATCCCATACTTGACATGGTAGTGTGTTTGGAAATCCATGGAAGAGGAGTTGCTAGCTCCAGTGACATCAAGGTTAGAAGAACCCTGCGAGATGGGCGGTCGCACCGAAGTCTCAGCTGCCAGGGTGTCCGACACGTCGTGACTGGATGTTGAGTTGGAGGAAGACATGACACTCCTATCACTGGAGCTTGACAACACCTGTTGATAGAAGTGACGACTATGTAAATTGGGGGTTGCGAGATAGTCAGTGTCAGAAAATTCAGTTCTAGAGAAAGGAAGGTAGAAGTCGCAGATGTGAATGCAAAGTTCAATAGTTGTGTAAAAAGTGTGCATAGGAATAGATTTGTGCAAGAAAGGGGGACCCCTAATCTCTAAGGCATTCAATATGACGACATCCGCTCCATGTCGCCTAAGCATAAAGCTGAGATCCTCGCGCGAGATCCGAGCCCATATCCCCATCTCTTTTCTGTAAACCCCCCCCCCACTTATCTTACTTTGGCCAAATCTAACAGTCTTAGAGAGTGACTTTGCCTTAGCCATTACGTGGGACAAGAAAAAAAACGAGAATGCAAGCGGGAATTCAAGCGAGAATTCAAAAATATCGAAATAAGTACCTGGAGGTTTGCAGAAAGGAATAAAAGCTTGAAGAGTGGCCGGCGAAACGATCGAAAAGTCTTGAACACCACTGGTTTCCTTCGAAAATGGCCCAAATCAGCCGGAAATGGAAATGCAATTACCGGTAGGACCTGGGGAAGCCCAAGTGAAGCAAAGGAAATGGTTGAGGTGGACGGAATGAACGGAAAGACAATCGCCAGAAAATGGGTCGCCGGTGGTCTCTAGGAAGTAAAGGAACATCTATTTCTTGTATTAATGAAAAAAGACGACACAAATTCCTAGGGGGGTTTACGGCGCTTCCTAACCGCCCAATCCAATCAACCCTGAGCTGACACGTGTTGCGCAGGTGTCACTTGAGCCTCGCTTTTCGCCAACAAGGGTGCAGAACGGCGACATCCATAAGGTGACTGTGATTCGCCTGGACCATGAATAGTCCAAGGCTTGAACTTGGGGGCTTCTGATGCGATTATGGAAAATGGATTTGGCCCAATCACTAGGGTTAGGCCCAATAGCTGGTCATGGGCTGGACCCACATGGTCCAAACCATGCAAGATGTTGCGTGGGAGTTTGACTGGTCAAGAGGGAAGGTTAAGCGAGAAACGTGGTACGAGGTCGACAAGACGTTATGATTAGACATAGGGGGGAAGCCCGCCTCCTTCAAGGCAGTTGGCTTGGGGCGACATGGGTGATTATGTCGCCTTTTCCCTTTGGTTGTCGCCCCAGCGACAACTATAGTGGGCACTTTTCGGCTATGTTTCGGTTGGCGCCTGAATGCCTAGCCCTAGCCGCCCCTGATGGATGATTGATGTGACAAGGTGAATAGTGAAATCCCACTAACTTGAAATTGGTTGGGGACCCTTTTTAGATGATTGACAAGTGTCCCCTCATGTGCAAGACACATGGGGGTTTGGGAGTATAAAATGGGTGAATAGTTCATTTTGCATGGTAGGTACACTCTCTCTCATCTCTAAGCTCTCTCTCTCTAAGGTTTACCTTACTATTGTCATCTCCTTGACCTACTAATCTTACTCTCGCCCCGGAGGGGTTTCGCCGTAGCCATCCCCGGCTTAGCTTATGTGTGCGCATGTGCGTAAGAGATCGACCGAAGAAAGAGCAGCCATGGTATCCTCTGTTTTTCAGTTCCTGTGCAACCGTCTGATTTGGGATGGCAGTATCATGCGCCATAGAGCTTCTTTTTACTGTCCTTATTTTATCACCTTGCTCTATTGTTATATTAGATTAATGAGATGTATTTAAACTCGACATAATTTATAAATTTTTGAACAATCCCAGCTGCACACTAAGGGGGCGTTTGTTTTTTCATTTTAAGTCTTATTTGCCTCTTAACACTTATTCATTAAGAGGATTAGAGAAATAAGTGTGTTTGTTTTTTTTTTGAAATAAGGCTTGTTAGGCTCTTAAAGTCCTCTTAATTTTAAGAGGTTAAAATGTTGCTGAATTGCCTCTGAAAGCCTCTGAAAGCCACTGTTTCATATTTGGTTTTGGGTAAAAAAATTTTAAACTGTTTACTGTTTCATAATGCATTTATGGTTTTTTTTTTTTTTTAATTTTTTTTAATTTTTTTTAATTTTTTTTTAACTGTTTCAGATAATGAATTCAGATACAAAATCAAACAACTTATCAAATTCAGAATTCAGTTTTCAGTTGCTGCCTCTTAATCATTCAGCCATTTTCAGAACTGAAATCAGATTTCAGCACTTATCACTTAAAAAAAACAAAAACCCCCTAAATAAGCTTATAAATACAAATATAGGCACAAACTCTTGCTCAAAAATTGCTCAAAAAATGAATTGATAATATTTTATTTATTATATTGATGATATCCCTGCTATATTATAATTAAAAACATTAATAAAATTATTATATCTAAAATTTTGTAAGCTAGTACTCCCTCCGTTCCAGCAGAGTGTGTACTTTTGATCAATTTTGATCAACTTTGATCAATAATTTAAAAAAATAATAAAGATCCTAATAAAAATCCAAAAAATGTTATTATTAATATTATTAAGTGTGATACAATAAAAAAATTTTAAATTTTTATTAGAATCAGTATTATTTATTTAAATTATTGATCAAAGTTGATCAAAATTGATCAAAAGTGCACACTCCGCGAGAACGGAGGGAGTATTACTTAACCGATACTCATTTTGTCCATTAGGGTCAAGGGTAGTTGTGACTTTTAGATATTAACGAGTGAGGATAACCGAACCGAGTTTCGTAATGTGAGGGACGATTAAACTGGAAGCAGGGAAACGTAGTGAGACGGATGACTCTGACATTGACACGTGTGAGGTATCTGGTGGGAAGGAAAATGCACGTGGCGGACGAGTAGGGCATCAGCCGGTTTCAGCTGGTGAAATTACTGTGTGCGCGTTTTCTCGCGGGAAAGAATGATTAAAAGAAAAGAAAAAAAGAAAAAGAATAGAAAAGAAAAAGTGACAAATATAAAATAGCTGGCGATTCCAACAAGTGTCACGTTTCCTTGTGACCGGCTCTGCGGCTCAGGTTTCCGCTTTCACGAGACAACAAACTCTTCTCTCTCTCGAGACTTAAAATACATTATTTTTCATCGTCTCATTTATATTAAAAAATTTGGGAGAGTAATCGAGAAGTTCTCAAAAAGTATCATAATGTTTAAGAAGTTTCTTCGCCATGTTGTATTATAGATGCAATATTATATTCACATATGAGTGAATATAATACATTGCATACAGTATTATGTATTACTGCATAAGAACTTTCAGGTCATTTCAATTTAATGAGAAACTTGAGGAAAAGTGATTTGTACAAAAAAAAACTTTTGGGTCAAATTCCAAAAAAAATACTGTACATTATGTACGAGCTTAAAAAAATATATAATATTAAAATATTATAAGTGTGAATAGGGGTAATATAAGAGTAAAAATCGTGTGTAAAATAGTAAATTGATGCTTTTTACTATTTATTAAAAACAACTCACCTATCTCACCTCATAAATATGAGGTCAAATTAGACATGTCCAAATAGAATTGGGAATCGACAGAATCGGCGGGTAGAATCGGAATTGGGAACCGGCGAGAATTGGGAATCGCCGGAACCGGGAACCGAACGTAACCGAGAACCGGATTGAAACGGTTCGAATACGAATCCACCATATTGGGAACCGAGGAACCGGGAACCGGCGTTCCGGAATCGGGAACCGAAACCGGGAACTCAATGTAAGTTAAATGTAATATTTAGCATTTATTTAGTATTTGTACTTGTAGTGTAGTGTTGTTTTATTTAAATTCTAAAAATATTGTTAGAATTTTTATTCTATCTTTAATAATATACTAACCAAATTTTTTGTCCACTTCTCATATTTTTCAAAAACATACTCCCCAAGTGAAAAAAAAAAACAGATTAGTTAGCGTCTTTACTGTCTTAAGAGGTTTGGATAAAAAAAAAAGTTAGATGGTGATGGAACCGGTGGAACCGATGGAACCGGAACCGAAACCGGCGGATAGAACCGGGAACCGGGAACCGGATTAATATGGTTCGAATACGGTTCCGGCTATTTGAAAACCGGGAACCGACGATTCCGAAACCGGAAACCGGAATCGGAACCGAAACCGTTTGGACATGTCTAGGTCAAATACTAACGTTTCATTTCTATTAATTTATATTTGTCTTAATTACACACTCCTTCCATCAATTTAATTCTCTGTTTTTTTCTTTTGTTTTCTTATTTTCACTTAATATTACAAAAATAAATTACTAGTATTTATTTTTGGCTTATTTTTAATCTTTATTTATTTTATATATATATATTTTTCTGTAAATATAAATAATGACGCAGAAAACGATTCAGATCAGACTTATTCCAGCAATAGGTTGATTCCCAGCAGATATAACCTGAAACCACGAACAAACGACTAGCCGAGTTGGTATATAGCTAATACACGCCGACGCGATAATAAGATAATGTGTTAAAAGTTTGTAGGAAACTGTATGAAAACGCCGTAATCTCAAATGGCTAAGATAACATTATCTTTTAACGTTGTGAGTTGTCTGGTATTTATAGTGGTGTCAAGGGATAATTGTGAATCCCTAAAATCAATTAGAATTTGTGGGCGTAACTGTCTCCGAGAATGTAGCTAGGAGGCGGTTACGGATAACGATATACGGACGTACGTGTTGGTAGGTCGAGGTCGCTTGAGTATTCGAAGTCGACCTGATTTTGTGCCTTGGCTTGATAGAAATTGTACAAGTAAATGATCGTATGTCGGACGAAGCTTGGTCGGGACCAAAGATGGTCGGACAATGAGATATGTCGACTGATCTTTGCCGTTGGGCCTTTGGTATTGTAGCAATTGGATTGGCCTATTCCATGGTATTGTCTTGGTAACATCTGAAATGTTGGGCTTCATTCGTTGGGCCTGTCCCGTCACTTCTATTCCTTTCAGGGGGTCCTAACTTTCTGTGTTGACTTTGTCGATCAGTAAGTTATGAAAAGTTTCGCGTAAGCTTACACAGTTCGCAGTTGGATGGTCGGCTGAGTAGATGTAGGTCGCTCTCGACTTATTGACTTTTGACGGTTGGACACACTATTTAATGCGCCATTATTTCCGTAATGATGGTACGGTTCTGGTGATTGGACAACTGTTTTTGGAAAACGTGGTGCAACAATAATTGATATAAGGAACGGTTATGTCCCCCGCCATTTCCAATTCAGGTAAGGAAAAGGAGTATAAAAAGTAAAATTCTTTTCCTTTTCAAACTTTACAAACCTCAAATACTCAAAACCCAGCAAGAACAAAAGTAAGGCAATTGATTTTCTGGCGTAATCAATCAAGCATTCCGCTTCGTCTCTGAGTTCTTTCTACTTCAAATCAATCAAGGTATTCTTCAATTCCTCTGTATTTAGGTTTAATTTCAAGATTTTGTCTGTATTCCGCCATGGCTAGGACCTTTGACTTCGAGTTAGGTGTTTGGTATGGTTACAACTCCATAAACCTTAGGGTTTACAAAAGGTTAGAAGGTCCATGGGTGGAATTGACGAGGGAGGAGTGTATTACCATCTTAGATAGGTGGGGTTTATTTTATGGTGAGGTAAGGTTCCTAGCTGGAGAGAGTATGGGGGATTTGGAGGCGGACGATTTACATATTGTTCGTTTCCGTCTTTTCAACAAATTGATAGACCACCTCATAATATTTTACATCAAGTCCAACAAACCTCCCTTTTCTAGAGAGAGATTAGTATTCCAATGTGAAACTAGATCGCCCTTAGGTAGTTCGGAGCATAATTCTACTAGGTCTGATTCCCCTGTTTCTGTGTCTTCTGTAGATATGACAGCTCAGCAATCTCCCGTTTCTACCTCGTCGAGCTCCTTAGGCAACATAGTGGACAAATTTTGCTTGATCGTGATTTCAGGTCGTAATGAAAGAGGGTATGTGTGTTAGTGTTATGCCCTAGGCCTATAGTTGATAGACTTATGTATTATTATATGAAAAAGTTTATTATTTGATTATTATATGTTTTGCATATTTATCTGTAATAATCTCCGTCCCTAATTATTAAGTGAATAATTAGTATAAATGTTAATGGATAATCATATGATGATTATATGCATAGAGATGGACATTAAATTTATGGGTACTTGTTAGAGAACAAGTGACTGGACTTGACCCGTATGAGATTTATGTCATGGTCAAATGTCATAATTAAATCTCATATGGTCACTTCATTTAGTCCCTAGACCTGAGATTATCATGACCTTACATATGATGAAAGTCATGTTTGATTTTAGTCAAACGATATCTTAACACGATATCTATAAAGGCTATCTTTGGCATGATCGGATTCATGATGGGAAGGATGATAAGTCAAGATGGAATTTGTCCCTCGAAAGAGAGATGTTTTGCTTGGGCCCCTCGATGAGTAATAATGATGAAAGTGTATGGCCATACCCCAATGTGATTGGATTATCATTATACTCAAGATCGAGAAAGCATTCAACAAACACAAGTTGACGAGGACCATGACTTGTGTTCAATATAACATCGTGAGACAAAGGGAGAAATGGAAGTGTACCATTGGAAACGTGAACTCTTACGTTATATTATTTGGGTAGACATAATGGCTTGCTAGAGTCCGCTTATGTTTTATGAGGGTCGATATGATCGAGCTCATTGCCAACATAATATAATCATATTGGGTCACACACAACTAGAATGAATTGATTAAACCAGAGGAAGAATGATTGAGATTCCTGATGTGGCATATGTCATCGCGCGACACAACTTGGCCATGGGCTTCGTGTGGTCGTGCGACATCATAAGCCTAAGGTAGTTTTGACAGACAGTTTCCTAATTTGATTAGGAAACATATACCAATACTATTGTAGTATAAATATAAGGTCTGTGAAACCCTAAAGCCTAGCCGAATTTCTAAAAAGAAAATCACAACAAAATTCTCAATATTCTTCAAGGTTTATGATCTAGCAATCTTCAAGAAGTCGTTCTTGGTTCATTCGAAGGTGTAGATACCAAAAGAGGGTCTTCGCTCGTTCAACGATCAAGGCCTAGAGTTCGAAGTTTGTATTCAGAATCACATCAATACATTGTTCGATAGCTCAAGAACGGAAAGCGTTCAAGGTTGGTTATTTCTATATCATAGAATTCAATTTAATTGTATAGAACGGGTCCTAGGCTCTTGGGTTTTATGTTATTAGATGCTTAATTCCGCTGCGCATGGACCCGTAAAACCCAACAATATGGTCCCCATGCCGGCCATTGGGAGGAAGAACGCCGATTCCCGCATCCAAATTCTACATGACTTCTTTGAGGTCTCTATGGATGAATTCCACCTCACCCATTTCACGGATAGGCAAAGGAAAGCACAATCTTGGATGCATTGGAGTATGAGCTCCTCTAGGGTAGTCTTCTACTATGGTCAGTTTGAGGCCGGGCTACGACTTCCTCTCGATCCATTTGTCTGTGAGTTTTGGAGTGTATGACCGCTGTCCCCATACAATTGGGCGCCAATACTGTGAGGGTGCTGGTATGCTTTGCCATGGTGTGTAGGTTTGTTGGGTACAAGCTATGTATGCACGTCTTTAGGAGATTCTTTAAGTTCGTGCAGAACGAAAAAACTTTTGGTAGTAGTACCCTGGGCAAAGCTAAGGCCCCAAAGCTGTTTACAAACTTGTCTGACAAAGTTTTTGGGTGGAATGCCCATTTGATACTTGTGGAGAGTAGGAAAGGATTGGAGTTCCCCTTGTCTGAGGCTGGTACGCCTCCCATGAAGGAGGATGAATACTGGGTCCCAAAGTGGAGTGGGGAGCTCACTCGTAGGTTGACGTTGGTAGCTCGGAGGAGCATCATAAGCTGAGCCACCCTTGGGTCGGACAAGGACTTCTTCATTCAAGATGCAATGATGTTAGGAGGAGATGGGGAGGTAGCCCCCTTAGTGCCGATCATCCGTAGCCTTAGATATCCGGACTGGGTGATACATGAGAGGGAAAGATTCGAGTCCCAGTGTCATTTCTGTAAGAAGAAGCCTGGTCATTACAGAAACCTCTCTCATTATGGCGGTTAAGTACTTCTATATTTCTCAATAATTTTTTTGTCATTTTGTCCGTATGCTCCCTTGCTAGCTGTTTTTCTTTTTGATCGTGCAGTCCTTACTCCCGAGCAAGAAGCAAACATGAATCGTATTGTCGTTCTGGGAGATAAGAGAAGAAATAAAAAGGCAAATGGAGCTGCCAATGCCCTAGCCAGCCGTGAGAAGGAGGCTAAAGATAGAAACAAGTTGCTCCACAAAGAGGGTGTGGGAATGGTCCCCGTTGACGGGTCTGGGCCTGTGGAGCCCATTGAGCGTGCTCCCCAAGTTCAAGTCATTGGAGGAGAGGGAGAGGTCGACACATCAACCAAGCTCGAATCGGGCTCTGACCCCCGACATGAATCAGTTGGGGTAGACCCCCTCAACTTTAAAGACTTGGAGCTCGAAGATGCCGAGCAAGAAGATGATGAGGATGCCCTTCCTCTCAATCGGCTTTAAAAGAGGTTGCGTGTCGACCAAAACCTTGATGAAGCTGACACCTCCAGGGCAGCGGGCTCTCTCTCAAGCCATCCCCTTCCTCCTCTAGCTCCCTCTACCCAAAGCACTGAAGAAGTGCAAGCTATGGTGGAGATGTTGAGTGATTTCCCTCCCCTTTCTGGGATCAATAGTTTAAGTCGTCATTATCTCGAGCTGGGATTAGGGCAAGCTGTTGTGAGAAGGGCAACCTGCTTGCCCAGTTCACTGAAGAGGGGCTTACTCCTGAGGAGTACAGTGATAGATCCAGACTCCTTGCTTCCGAGGTAACACTTATGTTTTCCATATCTTTTCCCTTTTCTGTTTGGTCGTCATACTTTTGGTCAATTAACTCTCATAACTGTTGTACTAACAATCTTCTATTTGTTGTGTAGTCCCTTGCTCTTACTGAGCAGGCCAAGTGCAGCTGGAGGTCTGCCATAGAGAAGGAGCAAATAGCCTCCACTAAGTACTCAAGGAAGGCCAGAGAGGCCACTGAACTGAGGGAGAAGCTGGTGGACTCTGACTCCCAGCTCTGAGTTGTCCGGGCTGCACACTTCAATGCCGAGCAAGAGCGTGATGCAGTCTTGGTCGATCTACGAGTGGCAAGGGAGCATCTGGTTCCTCTTCAAGGGCAGGTGGAATCTTTTGCTCCTATAAGAGCTAAGTTGGAGGAAGAGGCAGCGATAACCAAGCTTGAGAAGACCAGGCTAGAGGGAGAGCTGGGGGAGCTGACTAGGTTGGTCCAAGATCGCAACAACCGGATGATCAAGATGAGTGAGAGTCAGAAGGCTGCTCGGATCAAATGGGAGGAAGAGACCCAAGCTAGAGAGAAGGCTGCCGTTGAGCAATTTAAAAATAGTGATGAATGCTATCACATCATAGTGTCCCGAGATAGGGATTTCTATGATGTTGGTCGGCAAAATAGCGCTCGACGGGCCTTGGTCGATCCTTCAGTCGAGCTGCCCATTGAAAAATTAGCTGAATGGGCCTATGTTGAAAAGTATGAAATGGCATCTCGAGCTGGTCACTCCCTTATTCCATTTAACGCCAACGATCTGGCCATCATCGCCCAGCAAGATGCTGAAGATGGAGTGGAGCTTTGGGTCGCCCCTCCCATTGAGCCAAGGAATTTTAATACTGTGCTTCAAGAGTTAGAAGAGGCTGATGAAGCTGAGGAGGAGGATGAAGAGGTCACCCAAGACCATGTTTTCGATGAGGCCGAGCAAAGAGAGCAGCAACATGAACCAGATCAACAAAATACGATCAAGAATATTGATCTTTGGCTTTGCTTACATTTGGTTTTGTATCAAACTAGTCCCAAAAAAATTTTACTTATTGTATTTTGTTTGTCACTGCCTTGGCCCAGTTTGGTAGCCAGTTTAACTCGAATTATTTCGATAAGTTCTAGCCTGCTTTTGGGGGACTTTATATTTTAATACTAGTTAACCTTTGAATCATTTTGCCTTGATCCATGTTCCTGTCTTTATTGTCGAACTAGATTAAGTAGAAGACAGACCAAGGTCTTAGTCGGGTCAGTTTGTCATAACGAAGCTGCCTAAGGTTTTAGTCGAACTTGCTTAAGAACGAGACTGACATAAGTTTTCAGTCGAACCTGTTTAAGAACGAGGTTGATTTAGGACTTTAGTCGAGTCTGTTTAAGAAACGAGACTGACATAAGTTTTCAGTCAAACCTGTTTAAGAACGAAGTTGACTTAGGACTTTAGTTGAGTCTGTTTAAGAAACGACCATCTTGCAAGCCCGCACCATCAGCCACGCTATTGGAGCGAGTGGCCCTTCTAGTGGGATGCCCCAGCGGAGGAGGGGGCAAGTTTACAGTGCGATTTCCAGCACCTGCATCTCTGTTCCTCCCCGCATTTTTCGAGCCTTGGCTCACTGGTGGAAGTGGCGGTATGCCAATCAGACACCATGTTTGCTATTGCGTGAGGTTTCGAGGTGTTAGCGTTATCGTTTCCCGACAATGGAACCAAACTGATGACGCAGAAAACGATCCAGATCAGCCTTAGTCCATCAATAGGTTGATCCCTAGTAGATATGACCTGAAATCACGAATAAACGACTAACCGGGTTGGTATCCGGCTAATATCCTCCGACGTGATGATGAAATAATGTGTTATAAGTTTGTAGGAAACTGTATGAAAACGACGTAATCTCAAATGACTAAAATGACATTACCTTTTAACGTTGTGAGTTGTCTGATATTTATAGTGGTGTCAAGGGATCATTGTGAATCCCTAAAATCAAAAAAATGTTGTGGGCGTAACTGTCTACGAGAATGTAGGAGGCGGTTACGGATAACGACGTAGACGGACGTACGTGTTGGTATGTCGAGGTCACTTGAGTATTCGAAGTCGACCTGATTTTGTACCTTGGATTGATAGAAATTGTACAAGTAAATGATCGTATGTCAGACGGAATTAGGTCGGGATCAAAGATGATCGGACAATGAGATAGGTCGACTGATATTTATCGTTGGGCCTTTGGTATTGTAGCAATTGGAATTGCCCATTACATGGTATTGTTTGGTAACATATGAAATGTTGAGATCCATTCGTTGGAATTGACCCAACACTTTTAATCCGTTCAATAAATAAATTGACAAAAGGAAAAATAAATAAATATACAATATGAAAATGAAAAATAAAGTTGTGAATTAAAAAAAACCATGTCCTTTATTATATTTAATTAAATACTCCCTCCGCCCCACGTGAATGCAAATTTATTTTCATTTTGGTCCGTCCCACGTGAATGCAAACTACCCAAAATGGAAACAAATTTATTATTTTATATTCACCCTACCCCACCCACTCATTCTCTCTCTTCATTTTCCACCATACAATTTATTCAACCAACCTACTATTAATTCCACTCATTCTCTCTCTTCATTTTCTACCATACATTTTCATTATCTTAATAATATTTCTTAATTATTGTGTCCGAAAAAATGGTTCACAATGACGTGGGACGGAGGGAATATACAATAGGTATTGGTTGATTTAGGTGTAGAAGGTAGTGGAAGGTCAATCAGTAAACTTTTTAGGAGGAAGTTGGTCTAATGATAAATTTTCAAAAGTGAAAGTCTGCATGTGCCTAATTTATTAATCTAATACAAGGAGAAAGAGAAGAGAAGAGAAGAAAAGAAGAGGTCTCATCTCGTCTCTGGCGGCTCGACTTTCTCTTCTGTCGACAGCTTTCACGCGGGTGTCGACGAGTTTCTCATATGCCTTTCTGGCTTGTCTCGGCTGTTCTTTGCGCGTTCGGTTGACTGGCCATATTGGGCCGAAGCCCATGGGAGGCCCACCAATCCCGTTGTTATACGTGTCCCGTGTAGCCCGTGCTCGTGGATTGACCCGCCTTCTAGCCCGCTTGATAAACGGAACGGGCCTGAACCGCAATACTTCCTCCATCCCATAACAAGCGACACATTTACTGTTTCACACGAAAATTAAGAAAAAAGTGAAAAGGTTGATGTGTTGTGAGTGTAGATAGTTGAGTAGGAGAGAGAATGAGTGGAGAGAATAGTAAATTATAATGGTGTCGTGATTATTAAAATAATGTAGGAGAGAGAATGAGTGGAGGGAATAGTAAAGATTCTTTGCCATTTTAGGAAGTGTGACTTATCAGTGGGACGCCCAAAATAGCAAAGTGTGTCACTTGTTGTGGGACGGAGGGAGTATATGTGAAGGACCGGGCTTTGGCCCGCGGATCAGAAGATTCATTGGGTCAGTGGTCCGTTTAACCCTTTTTTTTTTTTGTAAATGTCTAAACTGTACTCAAATATATCCGTTAATAAATATGTTTGAGGGGGTATTTTCGTTCAATTTTTTTTATAACGGCTCCTTTATCAGATTTTTTTTTGGCATAATTATCCCTCCCAACAACCATATTTAGGGATAAATTTGGTACAAAATGAATTTATAATTACTATAAATAGAAAAGAAAGTCTTATCATTTTTCTCACAAAAAAAAAATCACTCCATTATAAAATTCTCTCAAACCCAAACCATCAAATTATTTTCAAAACGAATGTTTATAATTATATCGTAAAAGTCGAAGGTAATTTTATTATTTTAAATATTTAATTGTTTACTCGCTAGTTAAATATTGTGTTAAATAGTTAATTTTTTTTAATCTTCATAAATTTCAAAAATTTCAAAAAATAAATAAAATTATATTTGTATATCTTGCTAGTTAATTATTGCATTAAGTAATTAATCTGTGTGATTACATATTCCGAAAACTAAAAAAAAATTATAATTGTTTATTTTTATTGTTAGTAAATTATCGTGATAAGTATTTAATCTTTATAAATTTTAAAAAATTCAAAAAATATTTTTTTAAGTGATGCATTTTTAATTTTAATTGTTAGATAATTTATATTGCTAGTTATTATGAAAGATATAGTTAATGATATATTTGCATATCTCAACCACCCAACACAAAATCAAACCCCGCAAAATGTAACACATCAAAATTTAGTATCAATTGCAATTTCCTTTTTCACCATAATGATCAAATTATGTTTGATCTAATTAATCAATCCTCGAACCCAATCAACACCCCTTCATTTTTCGGCTATACTCCTGATTCGACCCCAGATTGGATGAATGAGCACAATACAAATTATACATTTAGAACCTATCATCACATAGAAGACATCGACGAGGGTGGGGAGGGGGATGAGGATGACCATGTACAAGTCACCCACGGTGTAAGTGTCCCAATCTGAACCGCCAATGTTCCTTCAGCCCAATTTAACGTTTTTCACGTCAAATAAACATTTAAGGACATTTTGGTCACTTCCTAAGGCAATTTAAACAAGGAAGGACCTTAAAGGAACAACAAAAATAGGTTGGATCTCGCTGGAAAGAGTCATTTCCAAGAAATTGACCAACTTTTAATTAAATGCAAGCAGCCAAAACTGCTTTTCTGCAAAATCAGGCACGCCTACATTCCAATCCGCGCGGACAAGAATGAGACTCAGTCTCATCCGCGCGGACATCATTGAAACCTAATCCAACTTATAAATTCAATCCTTCTCTCTCAGTTTAAAAAACAACAAACATCATTCCCTACTGTTACTATGCCGAAATCCCACCTCAAAACAGCCTTAAACACTCCCACAACTCCAATTTAACACTAAATCCAACCTCAAATCCACTACCAAATCACTTCTAAGCCTTGAAATCTCTCAAACACAAGCCCTAAACACAAATCCAAACACTAAATCTTGATACTCCTCAAGTCAAAACTCTAATCCAAGAAGATAGGGTGTCACCATTGATAAAACCCTCCTTCTTTTCACAAAACTTATCCTTGTTCAAGCATTACCTTCATTAAATCTTGATATTTTGCTATATTTCTTTAGATCTTGTTTATCTACTTGTTAAATCTTCATTATCTACTTCTTTATTGTTGATCCCCCTCCCTCTAGTCCTTGGATCTAGGGAGATCTCCATGGAGTTCATCTCCATGGATGATCTTCCACAAAGATCTAAATTTTTATGTTCATATTAATTTTTACGTCTTCTTTCTTTACTAGCACTTGCATCCATTTAACCTAAGTATGGTCATCTTGGAGTTTAATCTCCATGGTGATCATCTTAATGGTCAATATCTTGTTTTCTTGTGACAACCCTCCATTAAAGCCTAAGATTTTCACCTTGGAACAATTTCCATGGATGAAGATCACTAAGGTTTCTAGGTTACAAAAAGGTGAAGTTGATACATTGAGTTTAAAGATCTCAAGGATGGTCATCTTAATGACCACCTTAGAAATCCACTCTAAAGTTGATACACCTTTAACCTAAATTTCATTTTCATGCATTAATCTTTATTTTATGTCAAATCTCCCCATCCCAAGCAAATGAAATGCTTCTAAATCCTAATTTACCCTCATGATGGCTTGATATAGTAGATCACTACTAATCATGCTTAGTGATCACTAATCAAAGCCTAAGGAAAGTGGGAACAAACATGGATGCAAAATCCAAAAATATTTTTATTTGACATTTTCTGTTGCAACACCAGTTCTGATTCTGTAAATCCAGTTGACTTTCTGAAAATTACAGAATCAGACTGGAAAGCTGCCAAAAATGAACTCTACTGCCTTATCCGCGCGAACAGGATTGAGCCTCGTCCTGATTCGCGCGGACATTAATGACATTGGCAGATATTTTTGTTTTCAGTCCTTTTTCACTCACAGAAACACACTGTTTCGATTAATTTCATTCCAGTCCAGTCAAAACTTTTATTTCCAAAAAATCCCTTTTGCAAAATACACACACACACACACACACACATACAAATGGTTTCAAGTTTGGAAGACTCATTTTACGAGGCATTCCGAGGTTCTTCCCGGAGTGTAACGTGACCTCCGAACTCACTTCTCTCATTTTCGAGCATTTTTCAAAGTTTTGGCCCTTAAACTAAAAACGGCGTGGCGACTCCGTTGATTTTCAAAAATCGGGTACATCACAGTGGCGACTCCGCTGGGGAATCTTTAAAAATAAGCTTTATCTTTTTTTAAAAAAAATAATAAAAAAAATGGTATTTGGTATATAGGTGGAAACCATTAAGCTTTCTGTATCGCTTCCTAACCCGAGGCTTGGGATAAATTATGGTCTAACAAAGCCACGTACCGCTATCATTTTATAAAAAAAGGAAAAGATTTTGTGGGTCAAACTTCCTTCCCGGCACTTGAAACCATTTGTATGTGTGTGTGTGTTTGTTTCCCCCATTTCGCGTTATTATCTTTTTGACCGCCTTGGAAAAGTCAAAATTTTGATTGTCGGACCCGTTTTCTTAACTGTTTGAATTTTGTGCTTATGTGTTTATTTGCATCATACTCTTTAAGACACATGTGAAAATTTCTATTTTACTCAGAAAAAGAAGATAGACTGCCGCACACTACGCGCACTTGGCCTCACACTGCACACTACGTCCTTAACCCGGGAAAATCCCAGTAGCAGCCCGTTTGGCCTTACTACGCCTCTCGGTGCGAGCACGGGACTACCCAAACATCCCTTGGAGCCTCGTGTCGACCATGCACTTGTCTGTGACACACTTTGTCCGAGACCCGGTTGGTTTTTAGTTTGGTCCGTGTCGTGCCTTGTCTGTGTATACACCGTGCCAGTTAAACCTTAGTCGACACGTCAAGTCAATATCTTTCAGAGGCCTTAATCAGTCGAAGTCATGCCGGTTTTCCGTCATGGACTTTGCCCCGATCTTGAATGGTGCCTTGACTTTGACTTGCACAACTTATGCACCAACTCCCGGCATGACACTGAGTCATCAAGGATTAACGATTATGCCATGTCTAATTACGACCTAACTGACGACGGGTCAAGATCAATTATGGACATTTATCAGTCCGAGCCATGCCGACTTTCCGTCGATCCCCTTAACATGATCTTGACCTTTGACGTCAGCTTTGTCCGTAATTTACATTGAATACGCATTAAGACTCGATTACCCGTCAGACTTTAAGATCGTTTTTCTTTTCGGTCGGTGGGACCTGCTTGCCTTACAGAACCCTTGTTCGAGGTTACAGGTCGAGGGTCTGTAGCGTAGTGATGGGACCCACTGATCCAGGACTTAGAGTAGTTTGCGAAAAAGAAGAGAAATCTTTTCCAACCGCTTAGGTTTTAATAAAACACGTTTTAAGTAAACAAGAACAAATAACTGCATCTTGCATGAGCCCTGAGCCCAAATACCTACACACCTTCATTCCCAAATATCTGAACCCTCGTGTCTTTCCCTCCGCAGCTCCTCACAAAGCTTGGTTTCGAGCACCGGGTCACCGTCTGATTAGTTGGGAAGAATCAAGCACATCGTCAGCTTCACCATTTGTTCCGACTCCGAGTTTCAGAATGTCTGCATCAGCTGGTAACGATGGGGACAACACCACTCCGCCTCCCAGGACTCCCCAAATAGAACAGCAGTGGAATCAGTTAGCAGAACAGATGAGATTGCGACAAGAAGCACAGATGAATAGCCTTCTGGAGGCTATTAGGAGCTATGGTTTGGCCGCCAGTCTCAATCCCGATGGCACCTTCACCGTGGAAGAAGAGGAGGACCCCAATCCCACTCTTGGTCGCCCTGACTACTCCAGGATGCCACCACCAACCTCCTATGATATTACTACCGAAGCCCATGCTTCTAGATCTATGAGTCAGCCAGCTCCTCAACCACAGACTACTGGGCCCATCCAGTCTGGCGAGATAAGCCAGTTCGCAGTTCCTCAGTGGAGACAAAATCAGTACGGGATGTCTTCCCATGGTTGGGGGTACCTCGAAATGCCACATCAAATTGGGATCCTGCCTCAGTTTGGAACCGATCAGTCCGGACCTTCACAGCAACAGTTCAGAGTACCACAGCAACAGTTTGGAATGCCGCTACCACAGTTCGGTCTAGGGCAACAGTCAGGAGCCCCACCTCAAAATAATGTTGGCTTAGCTGCTCTTAATACCTCGCCAGCTCCCACAAACCCATTTCTCACCCAAGGTCCAATGGGTCAGCAAGCCCCTGTCCCGGTCTCATCAGAATCACCAGGACCACAGTATCCTCCCGGATATACACCCTCTCCACAGCCGGCCACGCAGTTCAACAACCAGGGACAACAACCCGCATTTAAGCCTACTTATGAGTCTCACTCTGGAAACCCGAGCTATCCGGCTGCCTCAGTCCGCTCCACCTTCTCTCGCAATTGGAACCCAACAAAGAAGCCGGGGTTCTATCCCTTTGCCCAAGCTCCTACCTACACTCCCCAGGGTAATTTGGGCCAAGGACAGGTTTTCACCTATGCTCCGGGATATGGTATTCCTTCCACCAATGCACCACCAACAGCTAGTCCTCTTCCTAGCTCAAATATCGGCTCAGGCATTCCCGCTCCACCTTTGGATCCCCATTTGGCCTGGTTTATGGAGCAACACAAGGAAATGAAAGCGCAACTTGCTGAATTGACTGTCAAAAAGAACACTGCTCTTCAGCCTACAGATCCCGACTCAATTGTACCCCTGCCTCACAAGTTCGTGATGCCCAATCTCGACTTGTTTGACGGGAGTGCGTGCCCTAAAACTCACTTGGACACCTATACTTTGGCAATGAAAGCTAAGGGATGCACAAACCAGCAGTTGGCCGACTACTTCAGTCTCTCTTTGAAGTCAGGAGCTTTGAAATGGTTCTTTCGATTGAAGCCTGAAGTTAGGGCTACTTGGGAACAGATTACCAGTACTTTCACAGATAAGTATAAAGCCAACTTGGAATGGGAGACAAACAGAGTTGACCTGCAGACGACGATGCAGCGCCCTGATGAGAATATTGGGGATTTTTATAAAAGGTGGAACTTGAAGCTCAGTGAAATGGCCATCCCTCCCTCTGACGAGGAGCAGTTAGACATCTTCCAGTCATGCTTGAAGCCGCATTTAAGGGCCTCACTTAGCAATTTCCCCTATCCGGATCTGCGGGCAATGGTCAATTTCGGGGCTAAATTTGAGAGGGCTTACAATCAACAGCAAGTTGTTGCACCTGCTTACAGATATCGGGCTTCTTCCACCTCCAGCACGACTCCTGCCCAGCCCTATTCGGGACAGGACTGTAACAATGCCACTCCCTTTGTTCCCAAGAAACCTGATGCGTCCAGATCCCGGTGCCAAGGCTTGGGAGACTTTGGGATGCCTTTGAGTGATATCTTCAGAGGTTTGGTAAAAGAAGGTTTGCTCCGACCTTTAGATAATTATCAGCCTAGAAACCCCAATGCTCCTTTGGATACCTCCAAGCATTGTGCCTTTCATCAGTACCATGGGCACCTGACAGATGATTGCGTCCCCCTGAAAAAGGCAATCCAAGGTTTGATAGAGCAAGGAAAGTTAGAAGTCCCTGAGGGGCCTAATACAGTTAAAAATCCTTTTCCAAGGAACCATAACCAAGTAAACATGATTGAAATCGGAGAGCCCTCGCATGCCAAGGAAAATGTGGGAACCGATGAAGATCCTCAAATACCCACGATTAACCTTGTCGATGATGAACAAACCAATCCTCCCGAGATCCCTCAGACAGACCAGCATTGGATTCAGTTGATGGAGCAGATGAGACTGCGACATGAAGCACAAATTTACAACCTTCTGGAGGCCTTCAGGAGCCATGGTTTGACCGCCAGTCCCAATCCCAATCCCGATGGCACTTTTACCGTGAAGAAGGAAGAAAATCCTCCTCCCACTCTCAATCGTCTCGGATATGTTAGGATGCCACCACCAGCTTACTATGTCACCACCGCCGGAACTCCTGCCCGTCGACTTACAGGCCAGCTAGCCCCCATACAGCAGTTCAAAGTGCCGCCATCCCAACAGCAGTCAGGGATGGAGCAATTCGGCATGCCTCAGCAGCCGTCAGGTGTCCCCTCTCAGAATGATACTAGTCCTGCAAATATCAGTAGAGGGAATGAAGGTTTGAAAACGTTGGAGGAAATGTGGTTAGCCATCAGGGCTCTCGAGGAACGCCAGAATGAACAGTAGGCCTGGATCAAAGAGGCCACACGTCATTTCGGAACATTGGCAATCCCCAAACTGACTGGGGCTCCCCTGAAGGACAAATACGTGCATGTTCCCCCAGCTTTTGATGCCTCTCGTTACTCGGCGAAATCCGACCATTTGCTTCTAAGCAAGCCCAGCAGCAAATCTCCTCAATCTAGCTCAACTCAGAACCATCCTAGCACAGCTCGGCCTGAAACCCCAAATTCACCACCAGCTGTTGAGCACATTTGGTGGGATATCTGTGACTGCCCTGACTGCCTCGAGAGGGATTATCAAGATTGGATAAACGAAGATCGTCCTCCCAAAAAGAAGAAAGCCTCTTCCCAGCAAAAGTTGAAAGAAAAATTTGAAGCTGGTGATACCAGTGTGGGGATACTTGGGGAACCTTCAGGAGGATTTGACTACTATGTCATTTACTCTAATGGGCCTAAGGTCCCTTCCTCCACGAAACTGCAGCGCAAATGACTGAGCCCTTTTGAGGCCCGAAATTCAAGAACCAATGAATAGTCTTTTAGTCAACCTTTGTAGGTTCTAGTATTTTTCTCTTTCACCTAAGTCCTTCCTGGACATTTGTTGTTTTAGTCCATTTTGGACATAGTAGTTAAATGTCTAACTTTTATATAAGTCTTTTTTCTTTTCTTGCTAGACTTGAGACATCACTTGCACACCCACGTTACACTTAATTGAAATGGTTTTATCCTAGATGATCACTTATACTGCTCAACCACTAATTCTTTGAAATGATTAATATTTAAATTAATCGGAGTGAGAAAATCAATTGATATCTTTCTCAAATTGGGGCTTACCAACTCCCCCTCTTGCATCTCATATGCTCACATCCCTTTCATCATCCTCATCATCTCGTTGCTCGATGAATTTGCATGGATTTTTCTTCATTTAAATCTTAAGCAAGCAATGAAGACTTAATTTTGTTTAGGTCATCCGGTAGGGATTGCGGTTGAAGCCGTTCACCCATAGGGAAAACCTTTACCTCACCCTCACCAAACAATACCCTTTCATTTCAAGATCGGCGTGTTTTGAAACCCGATTTAGCCATCATTTTTGCTCCATGCCAAGAGAAGTCCAAGCAAGCCCAAGAAGTTAGCTTCGAGAGTCGACGATGCGAAAAATATCTCAAGCCATGAAGGAAGGACAAAGATAATCCTCAACTCCTCAGGAGGCCTTCCAAGTTATTAAAAAAAAAAAGAAGAAGAAAAAAAGAGAAGAAAAGGATTCTAAATCCTCACAATTCAGCAAGAATCCTCAACTTCTCAGGAGGCCTTTAAAAAAAAAAAGTACTGTCGATCCTCACAATTCAGCAAATGTTTCCGACTCCTCAAGAAGCTCTCCAATGATAAAAAAGGAGCCCGAATTCTCGCAACTTCGCAAAAGTTCTCGATAGCTTGGACTTCCTCTCACCATTACCTTAATCAATCACAAGCCATCCTCTCGCTTTTAGAGGATATTCCCATTACCATTACCCTTGCCTTTGGCCAAAGTCAAAATTTGACCTCTCATTCTTAGAGGCAATCAATCTTCATCGTCGCAGATTTCCTAAACACATTCCTGCAAGCTAACCTCTCATCTTTAGAGGCTTAGTCAGCAAAAAGCCCAGCCGACTTCTCATCTTAAGAGGTCATGATATCCTAAATCACTCGATGACCGATCAAAGCCCGGAAACCCAGCTACAGTCCCTACCGGATAGTAATTTCATTCTAATATCTTCGAGAGCTAAATCAAATTAATGCTTCATTACTTGCTTAAATTGGAATCCATCCCATCTTGGTTCAAAATCATCGATCTAAGATTATGCAAATTCAGTCCACCCATTTGACACTTCATGTGATCATATTTCATTTCTCTTCGCAAACACTTGTCGTGGATGTACCACTGGGGCTTCGCATCCGTGTCTTTCGATGACACTCCAGGAGGACATGTCTTTCAATCCTCCAAATCCTCAAAATCCTCAAAGGTCCTCAGATCCGCGAATTTCAACATTCGTTCTCTTTTCAATCGGGATAAGCCCGAACTACGGCGACCTGAGCTCCTCCCAAGGAGGGGAATGTAGGCAACCATAACTGGTTCGATCGAAATCACAAACAAATCTCGAAAAACAAAATCCGGTCTTATCAAGGATCGTCCCTATACACTTTCCGTCCTTCCGAGCTTGATTCTCGATATCAGTTAGTTTTCTTCTTGTGGTTAATCAAAATATTTGTTCATATCAGATTTAGTGTTTGAATAACCCGAACATCAATAAAGGGCTTTAAGCAGCCTTGTGATCATCATGAATAAGACAAGTTTTCAAGTGTCCCGATAAGTCTTCTCTCTCTCCATCATAGGGAAATAGAGACAAACACTGTCTTTCTGTCAGTAGGGGCTTCCATACACTTTTCCACACCTTGTGATGCTTATACTCTCTCAAAAGAGTCAAACCTAAAGCGAGTGTGTTTACACAAAATCGGGATTCATTCCCACTTTTCAAAAGATGTGCCCCTGCACATAAACATTTATGAGTCTTGTCCATTGACTGATTGACTAAAGTTGAAATGATGGGTTGCCTCCGTGGCCACAAGATGACTCTGTCTGCAATAGGGATGCATTGAATCTCTTCAAGCTGGGGCTTTTTGTTAAGCTGTTCTCTCAGGCTCTCTTTACTGTATTCCTCCGGTTTGCTTTGCATCATCAACTGGGGCTTCGCCATGGCCACCTCATCAAGATCTGGGGCTTCGCCTAGTCATTTCTTCAAAACCAGGGCATTCTCTGCACGTTCTCTGATTCTTGCCGTCTCGGGTGCACAACACACCTTATTCTCACCAGCAACAACTCAATCTGCTGCAATTTATACTCCCGGGAGCATCCCCGACTTGCCTAGACTGCACTATATCGTCCATCACTCATACATTTCCCCACCTCATGGGAGAGGGTTCACCCCACCATACATAAACACATACAAACCCTCTCACCACCATGAATCCCCATAAAAAATTCCCAAGGGCTCATGTAGCATGCACAAAACTTGAATCAATAAGAACAATCCTAAGTGATTGAAGATCATAAATCATAATCTCCCTGCCAAAAGCTTAGGCTAAGTGCATCTCCAAAAGCAAGTAAATGCATCATCTCGCGAACATATGCAGTGATACTCTCATAATCATTTTGGTTCTATGCATGCATCTGTCATCATGAATGTCATACATGCATCTTCCTCTCTACTAACAAATGCAGCAATTCAAAGACCAGTTTTCCATCACAACCTGAAGCCTCTTCGCAGCAAGGATGGTCTCCATTGAAGCATAATGACAATAACATCAACAGAATTGCCCAAATAACTTGCAAGACCCCCAAGTCCGCACCAGCTTGACTCAGACGCCTCAAGTCACCACCATCTTGGATTCAGATATCTAAATCCCGGTAGTTATTGTAAGCTCGAATCTTCCCCAGCGAGAACACCTTCAAATAGTCTTCCTCAGGTACAAAACCTCGATTTAGGTTCATGCTCCTGAACTAAGTCCCCAACTTAGGTTCATACTCCTGAACTAAGTCCCCATTTAGGTTCATACCCCTGAACCAAACCTCAACTTAGGTTCATACTCCTGAACTAAGTCCCCATTTAGGTTCATACTCCTGAACCAAACCTCAACTTAGGTTCATACTCCTGAACTAAGTCCCCATTTAGGTTCATACCCCTGAACCAAACCTCAACTTAGGTTCATACTCCTGAACTAAGTCCCCATTTAGGTTCATACTCCTAAACCAAACCTCAACTTAGGTTCATACTCCTGAACTAAGTCCCCATTTAGGTTCATACTCCTGAACCAAACCTCAACTTAGGATCGTACTCCTAAAATAAGTCCCCATTTAGGTTCATACTCCTGAACTAAACCTCAACTTAAGTTAGTCCCCTTCCAAAAGAAACTAACGGCAGTGAAACGTAAGCCCGTTTTCTTCGACAAAAGCTAAAGAAATCCCGTTTCTTTC
Organism: Adenophora triphylla var. japonica; assembly: GCA_022495995.1. Lineage (NCBI taxonomy): Eukaryota > Viridiplantae > Streptophyta > Magnoliopsida > Asterales > Campanulaceae > Adenophora > Adenophora triphylla. Next base: position 71,062 of record JAFEMH010005746.1, read on the forward strand.
CTCATTTTCACCTCCGGCAGTGAAACGTAAGCCCGTTTTCCCCGACGAAAGCTAACGGAATTCTGTTTCTTTCCTCATTTCCATCCACATCAGCTCTCGAACTACGTATAGGCTTGATTCCCATTCGGGATACGTAGGTATCCTACTATAGGTCCAGCCACTTGACCAACACGGTTACCCTTTTTCCCGGCAGAGAAACGTAAGCCCATTTTCTCCGACGAAAGTTAACGGAATCTCGTTTCTTTCCTCGTTTTCACCTCCGGAAGCAAACATAAGACCGATCCCTTCAAATGAAGTCCACCAAAAGACCGTCTATCCCCTCAGAGTCCATCCCCAACGAAAGGATACGAACCATCGTAGGAAATCATTTCAAAAACAAGTTGATACCTCCAGATCACCATCATCAAGGTTCGAGGCACCTAAAACGCCATCATCAAGGTTCGAGGCACCTAAAACGCCATCATCAAGGTTTGAGGCACCTAAAACACCATCATCAAGGTTTGAGGCACCTAAAATGCCATCATCAAGGTTCGAGGCACCTAAAATGCCATCATCAAGGTTCGAGGCACCTAAAATGCCATCATCAAGGTTCGAGGCACCTAAAACGCCATCATCAAGGTTCGAGGCACCTAAAATGCCATCATCAAGGTTCGAGGCACCTAAAATGCCATCATCAAGGTTTGAGACACCTAAAATGCCATCATCAAGGTTTGAGGCACCTAAAAGCCATCATCAAGGTTCGAGGCACCTAAAATGACATCATCAAGGTTTGAGGCACCTAAAACGCCATCATCAAGGTTCGAGGCACCTAAAATGCCATCATCAAGGTTCGAGGCACCTAAAACGCCATCATCAAGGTTCGAGGCACCTAAACGCCATCATTAAGGTTTGAGGCACCTAAACGCCATCATCAAGGCTTGAGGCACCTAAACGCTATCACTAAGGCTTGAGGCACCTAAACGCTATCACTTCGGTTTCGAGGAAAGCGATAAATTGCAATCATCCTCTAATTTGACAAACCGAAGTCATTACCAGGTTGACACCCTAAAACATTCACTCTAGGGTCAACGTCTGAAGATAGTCGAAAGACCCGAACTACGACCGAATTGATTCCTCTTAAGGATACGTAGGTAGCCTATCATAGGTTCAGCCATCAGACCGAAATGGTCATACCTTTCCCCAGCGGTTCGACCCAAAATGGTCACCCTCTTCTCTCCAGCAGATTGGGACCTCACTTTTGTCGACGACCCCACTTCCTCCGAAAGTGCCGTCGCCGAGGGGCTACTGTAAGTGTCCCAATCTGAACCGCCAATGTTCCTTCAGCCCAATTTAACGTTTTCCACGTCAAATAAGCATTTAAGGGCATTTTGGTCAATTTCTAAGGCAATTTAAACAAGGAAGGACCTTAAAGAAACAACAAAAATAGGTTGGATCTCGTTGGATAGAGTCATTTCCAAGAAATTGACCAACTTTTAATTAAATGCAAGCAGCCAAAACTGCTTTTCTGCAAAATCAGTCACGCCTACATTCCAATCCGCGCGGACAAGAATGAGACTCAGTCTCATCCGCGCGGACATCAGTGAAACCTAATCCAACTTATAAATTCAACCCTTCTCTCTCAGTTTAGAAAACAACAAACATCATTCCCTACTGTTACTATGCCGAAATCCCACCTCAAAACAGCCTTAAACACTCCCACAACTCCAATTTAACACCAAATCCAACCTCAAATCCACTACCAAATCACTTCTAAGCCTTGAAATCTCTCAAACACAAGCCCTAAACACAAATCCAAACACTAAATCTTGATACTCCTCAATTCAAAACTCTAATCCAAGAAGATAGGGTGTCACCATTGGTAAAACCCTCCTTCTTTTCACAAAACTTATCCTTGTTCAAGCATCACCTTCATTAAATCTTGATATTTTGCTATATTTCTTTAGATCTTGTTTATCTACTTGTTAAATCTTCATTATCTACTTCTTTATTGTTGATCCCCCTCCCTCTAGTCCTTTGATCTAGGGAGATCTCCATGGAGTTCATCTCCATGGATGATCTTCCACAAAGATCTAAATCTTTATGTTCATGTTAATCTTTACGTCTTCTTTCTTTACTAGCACTTGCATCCATTTGACCTAAGTATGGTCATCTTGGAGTTTAATCTCCATGGTGTGAGTACCCGACCTGAACTCGTGTTTTTGGGTCCGCTTTCCATGACTGGCATTAATTTTGGGCTCATATTATTTGCTAAAAAGCATTTTGAACCTAAAATAATCCATTCATTCCTTGATCCATTGGGCCCGCCTTCCTGCGGCCCAAGTTGTCACAAAGATGACCGCTGTCGTCCGACACAGGACGACCCCAAGGCGGCGGAAACTCTTTGTCGTCCGACATGGGACCTCCCATCAGCATGCCTATAAATAAAGGACATGGCTGATCATTTTAAAAAGGACTTTTTGGCAAGCAAGGAAACTCTGTCAAAATAGAGGCTCACCCTCTCTCTCTCACACACACACTCACCTCCCTCCTCATACATACACACATCCAAGCCAAGATCCAAAGAAAGACTTCCTTTGTTGGTGTTTTGAAGGGGTAAACACCATACTATTGGTGCTTTTACCTTGTGGACTACAATAGGTAGCCACTAAACCCTCTCTCTCTGATTACCTCTTGCATATTCATCCATATTGTCTGCATGCTTACATGTTTTGATATTATGTGAAATATTTGGGATTTTGCATGACAAAGGTGGTGGAGATGTGAATCTTCCATATTCACATCTCCTCACCTCAGATCTGGACATTTGGTGGCCTTAGCACCTTTAAAGTTTGCATCTTGGTTAGCTTTGTTTGAGTTAGGAGGTGATGGCTACATGATAATGGCCATAAATATGTGATTCATCACATTTGGCCATTAAAGCCATGTGATCCTCCCATAATACTCACGTAGTGTTACTATTTTACTGCTTTCAGTTAATAATATAGCTTAGTTTTGCATTGAGAACAAGGTGGGATCAATCTGACTGAAGGGCACTGAAACAGGCCGCTTGTGTCGGACGACACAGGACCCCTCAAAGGATCCTGTGTCATACGACATAGAGTTCCCAGAAAGCTGTCTGGCTTTCAAGGACTTCAAAACTACCAAGATTGATCCCCCTTTGTGACTCAAAGCTTGTTCAAGTAGTTTTAGTTCATTTACCACTATTTGGGGAGTCTAAGATCTCTTTGGGTGCAATCCACTGATGGAGGCGGTTTGTCATATGACATGGACAGCCTTGGGTGTCCTATGGCATATGACATCCGTATCATTAAAAGTCAATCTTGACTTTGCTCACTCCAATCAACCCCAAACTGGTCTTAGACCCTGAATATTGTCTCTTCCTAGTTAAAATAATCTTGTTCCAATTCCAGGGTAGCTTTGGTGTTGCAAGAGATAATCTGACCAAGAGACCTTATGTCGTCCGACATCCCTCTCTGAGGAAGTCCTGTGTCGGACGACATCCGAGTTCCCTGGACAGACTGTCTCATCCTCTGCCTTGTAATGCAAATTTTCGTTTGTAAGGGTGTGGCCCCCTGTCATGGCTCACAAGTTGTATCCATTCTGAATACCATCAATGAAATACAAGTTTGCATGCCTTGTTTGTTGACACAAATCACACACACTTTGAATGATCATAATTGTCCATTGCTTGATTGAAAGTCTCGAAAGAGGCGTGTTGGGTGAACTCCCAAGTTCTTCCCAACACGTAACCTGACCCCCGAACCCAAATTCTCTTTAAAAAGGTTTTTCAATGTTTTCCTTTAAAAACGGCGTGGCGACTCCCAAAAACAAAATAAAATTATTAAACAAAAAACATGAAACTAGATGACATGTTTTGTTTTCGGAGGGCGTACATTTCAGTGGCGACTCCGTTGGGGACGAACATTGAAAAAACTTTTGTTTTTGAAAAAAAAATGAAAATGATACTTGGTATATAGGTGGAAACCATTAACCTTCCCGTATCGCTCCCTAAGCCGGGGCTTGGGATAAATTGTGGTCTAACAGTCTCACGTACCGGTATCATTATTCTTTTTTGAAAAAGGAAATTTTTTTTCTTAAGAGGGTCTAACTTTCTTTAAATCAACTTGGACAATTTATTCATTCTCCTTGTGTGTGATTTATGTCATTATGTGTGCTCCTATGTACCATGCCATGATTCTGTGCCTATATGCTTTATATGTCTTGGTATGTGGTATTTTGGATGGTGGGGCTTCCCCCTTGCAGTTTTATTGGCTCTGTTGGTGAGCATCCCTATGTCGGATGACATCCCCTTCCTGGGATGTCCTGTGTCGGACGACATAGGAATGCAGTGCAGGAGCAGGTTCAGCTGATCAGGTGAACAGGGCAGGATGGTTCTGATACACAGCTGCTGGTGATCTCTTGGCATTTGGGGCAGTCCCCTTTTGTCGTGCTTTTGGACTCATTTTCTTGTTTTTTCCTTTTTGCATATTCATAAAAATTGCATTTGAAAAAAAAAAGAGAAAAATCTTTTTTACAAAAAAAAAACAAAAAATATTTTCCTAGAAGATGCCTTCATACTACTCGCACGCTACCCACTCATAGAGTTAGAACCCGGGAGTGTACTGAAGGCATCGCGGACAGTGACGTGTTTCGCTTACGCTTGAGCGCCTAAAGTCCTCCTAGCCAATAGAGTAGGAGCCAACACTTGTCCGTGACATACTTTCTACCGTGACCGGTTGGTTTTTGGAAAAATACTTTTCAAAACATTTTTCAAACTCGATTTTCAAAATTTTCTCACTAAGTCCGAGTCATACTTCGTCTCCAAAGTCTTGGCATACTCCCATTCTTCATGGCAAAATTACGACATAACTCAACGTGAGTACATGTCAAAGCTTTGACATGTCTCGACGTGGGTACATGTCGATTTCTCGACTTGGCTTCGCAAGAGGTCATGACTCGTTTTCGACATGTGCTAACGCGAGACCATGTCGAATTCTTGACACATACTAACGGGAGGTCATGCCAAAATTTCGCCATGAAGCGACGAGAGGACATGCCGGATTTTCGACTCGAAATGAGGAGAGGTCATGCCGAATTTTTTTCAGGATTTTACCTGCAAAATGAGGTCTCGTACATTCAAACGTACTTTCGACCCTCTCTCCTCCCAAGTCTAGACGTTGACTTGGACTTGGTTTTGAAAATCTCGAGTTTGACTTGTTTTGACTTGTATGCCCACAGGTCCGTTTTCCCTTTTGATTGGTTCGTGCCCTATAGGACCTCTGCCGGGATTGTCCGTCCCGGAGGTGCAATACAGGTGGAATACAGGGGGTCTATAGACGTAGTGATGGAACCCACTAATCTAGGAATAGTGTAGAATGCGAAAAAGAAAGTGTCCCCCTTTTCCAACCATTCCTAGGATACTTTTATTTAAATCTTTTAAAATAAATAAAAAATAAAAAAAAGAGCATATGCATGAGTCCGTCCTAAGCCTATCCTCTCCCCTACCTAAAATCGTTCTCTCCCCCTTTTAGCGAGCAAGTATTGGGTCAGAGTTCTGGGTGGTCGGTTAATCAGTTTTTCTCCAGACAGGGATTCGTTTCCAGCAGTCTCAGAAATGGCAGATTCGCAAGCTTTAGCAGGTTTGGGTCCGAATGCGGGTGTTGATCCAGCTCAGAGTCAGAATGTCAGTCAAGGTGTTGGGCCGGACCAGGGTCAGAATGTGGGGCCGAATGTCGGTTTGAATGCCTCTCCTAGCAGTGGTCATGGCATGGGTTCTCATATGACACCCCCGGGAAGTCTGTTCATTAACCCTCACCCAGGTTTTAACTTCTCTCAGGAGGCTTCTCTCCGTGCTGCTCTCGAAGCCTCTCGTGCCCGTGAGGAGGCCGGTTGGGCCCGCTATGTCGAATTGATGCGTATGCAAGGCGTTGCTGTAATCCGTCGCCCCGATGGATCGTATGAAGAAATTAGGGAGGAGCCCGATGTTACTATCACCGGCACTGGTTTTGTTCCCCCATCCTCACCTAGGCAAGGCTTTCACAATGTGCCCCCACCAATCTCCTATGGTTTGCCTAGCTCTTTTCCGATGTTGAGTCATGGGAGTATGTCAAGACCTCCCCCCATCCCAGTGTCTACTTATGGCGGGCAATACAGACTGAGAGGCGAGTCAAGCTCCTTTCCGAAGGTTAGCACTCAAGACCAGTTTGTGTTTTATCCCCAGAATCAGTTTGGGCAGAGTCAGCAGCCTAGTGGTGTCAACCAGGAGCAGTTTGGGTATGTTCAGAATCAGTTTGGGGCTCAAGGTCAAAGTCAGTATAGCAGCGCGGGTCAACCTTTCAACCCAGCTTTTGAGGGTCAGTTTGTTGCTCCTCATGATCAGTCCAGTCGACGGCAGGGCGGTCAGTATCATCTGTCAGGAAGTCAGATATGTCAGGATCAGCTCCCGCAGTAGTCACAGTCCCAATTCCAAAGCAACTTCCCTCAGCCTGCAGTTTGTTCTCCTCTCACCCAACATCTGTATGGTTCCACCCCTTATTCAGCTCCATGCATCAGTATCAGGTCTTCTTCCCATGGTCAGGTTGGAAGTCAATCAGTGTAGTTTGGGCCCCGGAATCCCGACGTTCAATTTCATGGTTACGACATGTACGGGAACAGAATCCCCAGCTCGGTTGGTTTAGTGGACAGCAATGTTAGTGTGCCCACCACTTTTGGTCTTCCTCTGGCTACCTTGCCTATCAGATCCACACTAGAATTTCCAGTGCCATCTTCGACGGTAGCTCCAACTGTAGGGCAACCCCCATCTTCCGAGGTTTCAAGTTTGAAAGAAGAGCTGAAGTATGTGAAAGAACAATTGCACAAGATGACTTTCGGGTCCAGCGTGGTCAACTCCGTAGAGCTCAAGGACTCTAAGGCCCTCCCTAAGAACTTCAAGATGCCCCCTATAACTAAGTTTGAAGGCTCCACATGCCCTAAAACTCACATGAATAGCTACATCATGTCTATGGGTGCCAAAGGGGCAACCGAGGAGATGCTAGCCCTTTACTTTCACTTGTCCCTCGATGACTCTCCTTTGAGATGGTTTCTAGGCCTTAAACCGGAAGCAAGGGCTACATGGTCCCAGATCAGTGATGCCTTTTTGGACAAATACAAAGGAAGTGTCGAGTGGTACACCACTCGTAGTGACTTGATCGGCACCATCCAGAGGCACGATGAGTCCGTAACAGACTTTTATAAGAGGTGGAACAAGAAGCTTAATGAGTTGGTTCATCCAATTCCCCTCTCTGACGAGAAGTCCATCTTCCTTTCATGTGTTAAGCCAGCTATCAGGGAAGCCATTGGTCGGGGATACTACCCGAATCTGCGAGAAATGGTGAGTGCAGGGGCCGAAAGCGAGAATGCTACCTACTCCATCATTCCAACTCCTGTTCCTGGTAATGCTCCAGCTCCCCGCTATCGATTTCCAAGCTCTGCCCCTGTTGCTTCAAAAGCCAAGGAGACTGCTGTCTCTAACACCGTCAACTACATTCAAGGGGAGAAGAATCAGTCACCCGGCCGCGGTGGAGGACGACCTCAGAGGCCGAAATTTGATGATTTGGGGATGCCACTCGAAGAGGTACTTGATGGTTTGATGAGGACAGGAATGATCAAGCCTTTGGAGAACTACCCAACTCCTAACACCCCGGGATTGGATCATAGCTTGAAGTGCCGTTACCACCAGAACTCGGGTCATACTACCAACAATTGCTTCACACTCAAGAAAGTCATTCAGGATTTGATCGACCAGCGCAAGATCGAGAAGCCAAACGTCATCACCAATCCTCTTCCCAACAACAATAACAGGGTCAACATGATCGAATTTAGGAAGAATGATTTCGTCAATGTCATAAAATTTGGTAAGGAAGTCTGTGACGAGAATAAGTTTGTTATAGGTGAGGCTAGTCTCCATGAATTTGTGAATGAATTTGAGGCGATCGTGCCCATGAACAATGGTGTAACCAATGTTGATGATGAAATGAATGCTTATTTCTGCTATATGTTATCTTGGGATGATGTCCGAGCCGCAGCAAGATCGGCGAATGATGTCCATCATAATAGTACTTCTCTCGATCCACTCCCCTCACTTGGGAAGAGATTAAGTGCGCCGCTAATTCAAGCTCGGCAATCACTGTTAATCAATTAAGACAGGCGGCTTGGCCATACGCTACGCAGGGACCTCCGTTGAGTTGGTCAGAGTTAAAGGCGGCTGGTGCGGATCATGACAAGGACCAAGAAGCTGAGGTAAATTTGCTTACCAGGTCAGGAAAAATGTTGGGAACTGATGTTGCCGGATCATCAGGAAAAGACAAAGAAGCCGACAGGATTGAAGCTGCAGAAAAGAGAAAGGCTAGTGCTGCTGGAAAGCCTTATGTCAAACCTAATCTCCGTCCTTACCACCCCTCCTTGGAGAAGTACTTTGTTAGAGAAAAGGGTGGTGATTTTGTGTACCCCGAGGGCCAGCTCGAGAGGATGAAGGGTCTTACTTTGAAGGACAACCCTGTCAAGGAATTCATCATCAACAAGCCTAACATTCCAGGGGCTGTGACCACTTTCGAGAGCCATTATCATTTCTGGGGAAGTCCTGATTTCACTGACCAGTTCAAGAAGTTGTCTATGGTCGAGCCTATGATTGGGAAAGTCAATGAAGCCATTGAGTTCGATGGGGTGAAGATATCGCAACCTTGTTTGAAGAGACAGATTTATCAGAAGCCGCCGGGGCTGATCCGCTGATTGAAGCACCACTGATTGGTTTATGTGAAGAGGCACCACTGATGGCCGGGGCTGTTGCTAAGGATCCTTTTGGTATGGTTGACCTTCTAACTGGGGATGATTATGTACCTGTGGTTGATCTTCTGACTGGGAATGATTACGTATCAGTGATCGAGTTTGATGGGGACAAAATTATTGATCCGCGCACCTTCATCAGCACTTCAGAGATGCTGCTCCAGAATTGAGCTTCCTTCAAAGGACCGATCGCCAGCCGGGAAGTTATGATTGAAAAGCTCGGGCTGACCCCTCGTCCTGGTGTGTCTGAGTCTAAGTCTGTCCCTGTAATCTTGATTCAGTCCACAGAGTCTCTTGTTATCGAGTTCGAGTCTCTAGATAGGTCTGATACTCTCACGGCTGATGATCATAGCCGTATCTTTGACTCTGTCTTCCCTTTTGCGTTAAATGAAATGGTTGACCTTTCTGCGTATCCCTTAATTGCCACCTTAACAAATGATAAGCTAACTAAAACAAATCTTAATGACTTAAAAGTGGTTAATAATTATTCATTTGAAGAGGACACATACTTTTTAGACGAAAACTTTTTAAATGATAACATAAAGCAGGTTTTTGAGCGAGAGGACAATCGGGCCCAAGATGCCGATGAGATATTGACTACAGTGAATTTAGGAACTACTGAAGAGCCCAAAGAGACACAGATTGGCAGTTTCTTCACCGGAGAAGATCGGGAAGCCCTCATTGATTTGCTTAAGGAATACGTGGACGTGTTCGCCTGTTCCTACAAGGACATGCCCGGATTGGATACTTCAACTGTTGAGCACCGAATACCCCTGGACCCAGAAGCCAGGCCTGTCAAGCAGAAGCTCTGTCGGATCAAGCCAGAATGGTCTCTCCAGGTCAAAGAAGAAATAGAGAGCTGCTCAGGGTGGGTTTCATTAGAGTGGTCGAGTAACCGAATTGGTTGGCCAACATAGTGACGGTGACCAAGTCGAACGGCAAAGTCAGGGTTTGTGTAGACTTCAGGAACCTAAAGAAGTCTAGCCCGAAGGACGATTTTCCCTTGCCCAATATCGATCTGTTGGTGGATACTACTGCCAGTTATGAAGTCAAATCATTTGTGGATGGCTTTGCGGGTTACAATCAGATTAAGGTCGCCGAAGAGGATCAGGAAAAGACTGCCTTCACCAGCCCTTGGGGAACCTTTTGTTATATGGTTATGCCCTTTGGTCTGATGAATGCCGGTGCCACTTATCAGCGAGCAGTCACTGTGCTCTTCCATGACATGATCCATAAGGAGATCGAGGTTTATGTCGATGTTATGATTATCCACTCTAAGGGATCAGATCGTCAACACTTGGTCGACTTGAGTAAGTTCTTTAATCGGCTGCGGGAACATGACATGAGATTGAACCCTGCAAAATGTACTTTTGGCGTAGTCCGAGGAAAGGTTCTGGGATATATGGTCACGGAACAGGGAATTGAAGCCGATCCGAGAAAGATTAAAGCCATCATGGAGATGAAGCCACAAACAACAGTCACAGAGGTGAAGGCTTTCATGGGCCGTCTCCAATATATCAGTCGATTCATCCACCAGTTGACCTCTATTTGTGAGCCGATCTTTAAGCTACTCAAGAAGAACCAGGAGGTTGAATGGAACGAGCAGTGTCAAATCACCTTTGAGACAATCAAGGCCTACTTGGTCCATCCCCCGATCCTCTGTCCTCCTCATAAGGACAAGCCCTTCTTTGCTATACTTGTCGATTCTGAATACGGTCGGCGCCATGCTTGCACAACAGAAATCAAATTCAAAAGTGGAAAATGCCATCTACTTCGTTAGCCGGAAGCTTCAGGGCAGCGAGTTGAACTATTCAGCTTTGGAGAAACCTGTGCAGCTTTGGTATGGATGGTCAGCAAGTTGAGACATTATCTGATGGCGCATACAGTGCACCTGGTGTCAAAGATGGACCCCATCAAATGCCTATTCGATAAGTCTTCTCTATCGTCGAGGCTTGCGAAGTGGTCCTTCTTTCTAGCCGAATTCGATATCAAGTTTGTGGCCCGCAAGGCAATCAAAGGCCAAGCTCTGTCAGATCATTTGGCAGATTTCCCGAGCTCAGAGGCACGTGGACTCGAACCCTAGTTTCCAGACGATGGAATTTTCATGGTAGAATGTACAGACCGTTGGCAGTTATTTTTCGATGGTGCCGCCAATAAGAGGGGCAATGGTATCGGTATGGTGTTGGTTGATCCGAAGGATGTGCACACCCCCATCGCTATCAAGTTAAACTTCCCGGCTACTAACAACGCCGCGGAATATGAAGCCTGCATAGCCGGCCTCGAGGCAGCTTTGGAACGAAATGTCGAAGATTTGGAAGTGTATGGAGACTCCCAGCTAATCATCAATCAGGTATCCAATAAGTGGAGAACCGTGGACCAGTACTTGCATATGTACTATGCTTATATGGAAGATCTGATCAACCAATTCAAGGAGGTCACGTTCCATTACCTACCTCGGGACAAGAACAGGTTCGCAGATGCCCTGGCCACCTTAGCCTCTTTAGTAGAGATTCCAGAGGGAAAGTCAGTAAAGCCGTTCAGAATTAGGAGGCGCGAGAACCCTGCCTACTGTTGTTTGATTGAACTAGAAAAGGTCGATGACTTGTGGTATAGCCAGATCTTTCAATATCTTAAGCATGGCAAAGCCTCATTTCCGACAGAAGAGGACGGTAAGCTGAAAGAGGATCTTCGCGCTAAAAGCTTGCAAGCTTTAAAGAGGTTGTTTGCACAGTATGTTATTCTGGGAGATGACTTGTGGAAGAAAAGACACCGAGGACCACTTTTGCTCTGTATTAGCAGGTCTAAAGCTAAAAAGGTCATGGAGGAAGTCCATGGTGGTGCATGTGGGCCACATATGAACGCCCGAGCTTTGATGTTCAGCATACTCAGGATGGGCTATTATTGGATCTCCATGGAGACTGAGTGTATTCAGTTCGTGCAGACTTGCGACAAATGTCAACGGTTCTCCAATCTCAACCATATACCTCCCCATGATCTCTACTGTATGAGCACTCCTTGGCCATTCGCAACGTGGGGAATCGATGTTATTGGAAAGATAACTCCTGCCGGTAGTAATGGGCACGAATTTGTGTTGGTTGCTGTGGATTATTTCACCAAGTGGGTCGAAGCAGCTTCCTACAAAGTCCTCAACTCCAAAAAGGTGGCCCGTTTTATAAAGGAAAACATTCCGTGCCGGTATGGAGTTCCGAATGAGATCATTTCCGACAACGGTTCACACTTCGAGAGAGACGCCGATAGACTGCTTGCAGAATTCAGGATCAAGCGACATAAGTCGTCCCCTTATCGCCCTCAAACCAATGGTGCTGTCGAGGCCGCGAACAAGAACCTGGAGAGGATCATCCGGAAAATGGCCGAAAGAAACCGAGATTGGCCTAAGAAGCATCACTTGGCATTATGGGGCTATCGTACTTCAGTGAGAACAGCCACCGGTGAAACTCCATTCGCTTTGACATATGGAATGGATGCCGTTTTGCCCATTAAATTAGAGATCCCCTCTCTTCGGGTTCTGCTTGAAAACGAAGTCAATGAGATAGACTGGCTTCAGAGTCGACACGATGAGTTAGCTCTTTTAGATGAGCGAAGTCTTAAGGCGAAGGAGCACATTCGGGCTTATCAAAAGCGTATGGCTAGGGCCTTTGACAAGAAGGTACATCCCCGCGACATTAAGGTGGGTGATTTGGTCTTAAAAGAGAAGCCGCCGAATCAATTCAGTCCTCTGGGCAAATGGGCGCCGATGCAGGTGGGCCCGTATTTGGTGAAGGAAATCTTTTCTGGTGGGGCGATGAAGTTGACGAATTTGGATGGTAACCCCTTCATGCACTCGGTGAACGGCGACAAACTGCGCCGCTATTACGTTTGAATCGAGTCTCCCCCTCTCTAAAAAATATATATAAAAAAAGAAAAGAAAAGAAAAATAATAAAAGCGCGAAAATAATGTACCCAGACGAGACTGAAAACCTCTCAAAAGGCAGTCCGTGCAAAACAAAGGGCGAGCTCGCTGCTAAAGAATATACCCAACTAGACTGAAAACCCTAAAAATGGGCGGTCTAGGTAAAAAACAGGGTTGCACCACTTGTCCCCCTTCTATCTATCCCTTTCTTAAACACAAAGTTAATTGGGTCGAACTACGGAGACCTGAGCCACTTAGTCCATTTTGTAAAAGGGGAACGTAGGCAGCCGTTCGCGGTTCGGTCTAAAAATCATAAAAATCACCAAATCCTGTCAACAGTTATGTTTGAGAATGCCAAAATGTGTCTTGATTAAGTTCTGAAGTAATTTCAACTTTCATTACATTAATACATTCATTGATGAGTTCAAGCACGGTCTACTCTCGACTCATTAACTTAAGCAAAAGTACATTTTAAAAAGTATGTCTAGACTGTCTGTGTCGGCAATAAGGGATACAATGACCGGTCACCTAATCCTAGTCACTCGTTCCCACTCCCGAACTAGCACTCTTCTTCTTCCTCTTCCTCGGTCCTCGGGAGGTCTTTGGCTTAGCTATCCCAAACAGATCTGTCTCCCGTCGTCCCGGCTCAGGAAAGATACGAGTCGGTGAGTCAACCAATCCGACAGCTCTCAGTGCCGCCTGGGCAGCCCTCTCCTCTCTCAAAGCTGTCCTCCGGGCCATAACCTCAGGGTCATCCCTCATCTTGGCCCTCCTCTCTACGAGTCTCTCAAAATCTGCTGCCGGATCGTCGGTCACGTTGTCTGGGTCAGTCAGCGCCTCAGCATCACGTAACTCCCGGCTAGTCTGATCTCCTCCTTGGGTCCCTCGACAATATGCCTCAATGGTGTGCTGAAACGGTCCCATCTGCTCCCCATACCAAATGAGATACAAGGTGGACAAATATGTGATACCCCGGGTCTTCCGTATCAACGTGTGAGTGGGAAAAGCTGCTCTCGAAAAGGCCCTGGCAAAAAATCTAATAGTCTGGTTGTCAGTCATGTCAAGAGGAGCGGTATCCCGGGACATCTGCTCTCTGAACCCGCCGACAACCTGCTATGGGTATCCATACTGCCTCAGAACGAGTAAGGGGATGCTAAATGACGAAAAGTGTAATCCCGGCAGCCTCACGACAACGAGTCATCACACTTTTGCCGCTCATGGTCTCAAGCCTCCATCCGGGAACCCAATACTGAATATTCGTGGTGGTATACCTGGCCAATCGCCTCTGCCAGCTCTCCTGCGAAGCCTCCGGAGCCACTCGCCTCTGCCGAGTAACCCAAGGTTTTGCAGTCTGCCCTGCGGGTAATGGGGAAATGAGTCCCAACCGCTCAAAGAGCCACAATGATAAGAGATTGGGTGTCACGACCCGAAATCTAGGCTCTATTTTGGTCACGTGTTGAGCACGTGGGAGTGGGGTGCGTAGTAAATTATTTTATGCATTTCATAATAAGTGGGATCTTTATGTGTTAGTTTTAACATTTTAATAAATTATTTGACATCTTAGTTATGTTAATAAATTGTGTGATGTTTTAAAAGTGTTCATAAATTAATTTTAATTATTTAATGTTTAAATGGAATAAATAATAATTTTGTAATTGATATTGTAATTGTAAAATTTAAATAAGGGGTTATAAAAGTTTGAGGGGTCTAAGTGTAAATGGAAAATTAAGATAGTTTAATTAAAGTAACTTAAATAGTAAGGGGGTTAAGTAGTAAATGTAATATATATAAATAGCTTCCTCCTTCTCCAATCTTCCATCTTGGTTCCAGCGGCTGTGAGAGAGAGGAGAGAGTACGAGAGAAATGGTGAGGAAGAGAGAAAGAGAAATAACTTCCTCCGTCCCAAAATATTTTCCAAAAATTCTAGAAAATCAACCGTTGGTCCGATTGACGATCCGACTGCGGCGGAGCGATCAGGAAGGCGAGGAGAACGTTTAGAGCCGATCAGATCATCTTTTCGTTTCGGTATATTTTTAAGTAAGTTATTATGATTCCTTTCGAATAAATGTTCATATTAAAATAAATGTCGATATTCCGTGTTTTAAATGATATTTGGAATTATGGGATTAACATATGTTTGACTTTTGGTAAACATCGAATTTAATTGGGTTGTAGTAAATAAAAGAAAATGGGTTGAGGGATTAGGATAAGATTGACTTGGAAGAGAGGAAGTATTTTTATATATGGTGTCATCTTATTATATATATATGATTGTTGGGATTTTCGTCAATTTTTATGACTGAATCTAATTAGAGAAGTTGGGTTTGAAATGAGTATGGAATTTTTGGGTAATATTTCTTGTCTTGGGAAATGGAAAGAATTTAAGTGATATTCATGATGGATGTAATAATTAGTCCATTAAAATAACTTTGATAATAAATAGGAAAGGTTGTATATAAATTTGATATTATGTGTTATAAAGGAATTTGCGATAGGTTGGAATATTTATTCGAGTGATTGAAATGGAAAGAAAATGTATTGGGATGACATGGAATACTTTAATGTCATGGCAATAGAAATTGGTTGGAAATTTAGGGAGTTGTGGTATATAGGTTATATGATGTATTAGGCGTAATATGGTTGTTAGGCATGTGTTATATGGCTTGGAGGGAGTATAATTATAGTCTAAATATATATATCTAGTGAAGTTGGTTTGATTGAAATGGAAAGAGAATTGAGTTGGATTTACTTAACTCGGAAGAACAAGGAAAAGGTGATGGAAGAGTGGGGTGGCTATGAAATAATTGGGGTATAGGTGTTATAAGCTATGGATTGAATGTAGTTATGTGTTAAACTTGGTATATAAATTGATCTTGGTATGTTGGGTACTGGTTTTGGGCATTTGAAAAACAAAGGAAAGTAGTAAATGGTATTTGGTTTGGATTATTGCTGGTGTGCTGAATCTGATGTCTGATTTTGGCCTTGGCACGAGTCGTGCCAAGGAGCACGAGTCGTGCCCTTCTTGCCACTCGTGACAACGAGTCGTGAACAATGGTCCAAGTCGTTCTGAGTAGAATGGGGAGAAAAAGGCACGAGTCGTGCCAAGGGGCACGAGTCGTGCCCTGCATCAGAATTTCTGAATTTACTTTTAAAGCTTAAGAACCTATTCAACTTGAATCATATTTGAACCCTCCCTAACTATGATTAAAGTAGAGCACTTTAGCTATACATCGATGTTTTAATTGGTTGAAACGGATATTGGGAAAGGTTTTAATTATTGACTTGAAATGGGTTGAAAGACAATTGTGGAACCTGAACCAAAGTTAATAAAAACTTGGTAAATGATTATGAAACCTTTATAGGGAGTGTTTAATAGTGCGACACGGATATCTCGGGCTTATTAGAGTTACTTTGTGCCATGCGTAACTAATTATACATGGTTATTGGGTTATTAAGGGCATGAAATAAATGTTGCTTGGAAAAGGGTTGGAAACCATTGTGAATTGATAACCAAAGTTTATAGAAACTTGGTACTAGACCATGGAACTTGTGTGTAAATGGTA
This sequence comes from Adenophora triphylla var. japonica, assembly GCA_022495995.1. NCBI lineage: Eukaryota > Viridiplantae > Streptophyta > Magnoliopsida > Asterales > Campanulaceae > Adenophora > Adenophora triphylla. The sequence continues at coordinate 87,355 of JAFEMH010005746.1, forward strand.
CAATATGATATTATGAAAGTGTAGAGTTACTTGTATGTCATTGTACCTCTGCGTGCTTATCTATGGATGTTTATAAATTGAATTGGGGCGTGAAATAACTGTTGCACGTCATCATTGTATTATTTATGAGCATACATGCCCTACATGGATTATATTGACTCATTAGTGTTTATATACATGTTACACTAATTGAGATGTTCAAACATGAGTAATTGTACCATGTTTTTTACTGTTTAACATGAGTAATTGTACCATGTTGTATATGTTGTTAACATGAGTAATTGTGCCATGTTATATACGGTTATCCCTATGTGTGGATTTAAATTCAAGTAACTGTTATGTGCTTGAATGTGATTTGATTATGTTTAATATCAGCTGATATTTCGGGGGTATAATGGAATGCGACCACTTATGAGGTGTTGTAACATAAGGTGCTCGGATTTCATTATACCTGTGTCCGTTTCCACCCCACTGTGGCCACAATTTGGGGCTCAGTTACTATGAATATGCCTAAGCAGTTCATAGGATACTGATACCTTACATGGTTCCCTGAAAAATGGGTCTTGTAAGGCGTGAATAGGCCTAAGCCGTTCACACATATAGAGGATGGGTTCCCATGAGGATGTAAGCCCATACCCACGTATTACGACTTATTGTTCAGACGGGAAAAGGTAAGATCAGGTAATGTAATGTGTTTACAGTATTCCAAATATGATGTTGAACAACTTGTTTACGTGTTGCATCTTATTTGGCATCTTGCTGCATGCATAATAGCTTACTGAGATTCTTTCTCACCCCGTCTCCCTTTAATTTTTTTAGTTTCAGCTGAAACAGGTAGACCAGACTGGTGAGGCCGGAAAGGAGTTGGACCGTCTTATGGGTGTCAGGGTATGTGTACTGTTTGGGAGTTGGGAATAAGTGTGGTTATTATTATATTGAGAAAAAGAAATATGTATAAAGTTTATAAATATTTTCAATGAAATGTTGTAAATTAAAACAGGTTATAGTTTGGTTTCCGAAAGTTTATCCCACTCTTAAATTATTTAAATGAAAAGTTTTAATTAGTTAGGTGGTGGTTTGGGGACCCTCCAGCTGGGGCACGAGTTTTTAGGTCCCGGGGTTGGGGAGGCCCCACACTGGGGCTGCCGCATCCCATGTGCAATGACCCTCCAGCCAGTCGATCCATCCCATGATATGTCTCTGCCAGTAAAATGGGTACTATGTCTCTCTCCCTGCCCGGGCCGGATCTCAGTCAGTGTGGTACCTCGATAACCCCGTATCTACCTAACAACTCCTAGCAGCAAGCCGGAGCATACCCCATCATACTCACAGAAGCAGTATAGGGAGATCATAATCAGCATGAAGATGTCCATGGCCGTGGATAAGTCAAACAACTCCGGGCGTGATACAGCTAATCGGGCTATCTGGGCCAGGTCAATGAAAGACAGGTCGAGGATCAGATCAGATACCTGCTCTATGTGAAATCCCAAGAAATTGGCCAGCTGCTCAGTCAAGGGTCGTGAATCTCGTGGGAAGACTGCATCTCTGAACTCAGCTCCCCCAGTCAGTGCCCGAAACTCTTCAATAGTGGGCGTAAGGTCATTATACGAGAGGGTAAAGACATGCCTCTCGCGGTCCCAATATCTGGACGCGGCCCGGAGAAGATTCCAATCTACCGGCCATTCCTTCAGTGCCCAAAGGCATCTCAACCCATATCGTTGGTCGATAACCCTCCTATTATTGCTATGATGGTGGCGGGTTAGATTGATGAGATCGGAGTGAAATTGGCGCTCTTTGATCTTGGATCTGTCATTGTAATACTCCATTTCGGGTCAAAAGTCGAATCTTGGAGTCGATTTCGTGGTGGAAAACCGGTTTGGAGTCTGCTGTGACTGCTGGAATGCACCTTTTACGAGTCTGCCTTTTATAAAATGTTGGGGCTTGCTGACCAAGAAACCTGTCCCTCAGACTCTCCATGTCGGACGACAGGGCCATCCCATGAAGTCCTGTGTCGGACGACATGGGAGGTAGGACTTCATGGGAGGTCCCATCAGACACCAGCATCAGCTGCAACTGCAGCAACCCCTTAGCAATCCAATGCTTGCTCAAAGCCTGCCCAAACCTGTCCAAAACATCCAAAAACCATACATATACACTCCCCTTCACTCATCAAGTCCATGGGAGAGGATATGGCATACCCCGTACATCCGCAGACACATAAACATCACCCAATACATGCAAAATCACAAAAATACCCAATCATATCAAAAGCCATCATTTTGTGCCTTTCTTGGGACGGACTTGTGCATATGAACAAGCGAATATACAAATAAGCAAATGCTTTAGTTGTTAAGTTACAAAATTCAAAAAATACTTGTTTTACAACCCAAAAAAGCAAAAAATAGTGCATGCATTGTTTTTCTTTCTCTCTCTCCCTAATGAGTCCAAAGCATGACAAAAAGGGGACCGCCATGATCAATCCTACTCGGAATCGTCCTCCCCGTCCTCCTCGAAGCCGCTGTCATCCTGGCCGCTGCCTACCTCCTCCTCAGAGCCGCTCTGCTCCTGGCCATCACCGCCGCCCTCCTGCACCTCATGAATCTCGCCATCAGAGCCATCATCATCCTCATATAAGGCCCAGGGTCGAGGCTCGCCATAATATCCGTGCCACTCGAGCACTGTGGAGAAAGGGGGCTGGTAAGGATCGTCCTCATCATCATCATCAGGCTAGGGATGCTGACTCGAACCACCCGCCTGTGAGCTAGAAGGAGCCAAAGCCGGCCTATGCCTCTTCTTGGGAGGCACGATGTCACCAGGCTGGGAGCTGCATCTCCCCTTCCAATGCTCTGCGCTCTTCTGAAACTGGCGCAACATCTTCACAGCCCCAGTGAGCGCCTTGGCCACCACCCTGTAGGTCTTGGCCGGGACCTATTGAATGGTAACAAAAAGGGCAGTCAGAAGCAATAACTACAGGCAGTAAAGCAGTAAAAGACTTGAACGAAGCAGAAAAGAAAAGAATGCTCACAGAGGTAGTCCCGCGAGGAAGCCGTAAATGGGGATGAGTCTCAGACATGTCGAATGAGGAGCGGCGAATGACACCCTCGATCTCATACTCGAAGAATCAGGGAGGCATCGGTATATGTATCCCCGCTGCCCTCCTGGCAGCCATGACCTGAGGAGTCACCAGCCGGGTAAAGACAAACTGACCATAATCTCCGTCAACAGACAGCTCAGCAGCATCAATACCAGTTCGCAAACGCTCCAAGTCAGGCAGAGCCCGGGTATACCAAATCCCATCAGGGGGATCATGAGGGATGCGAGCAGCTGCACCATATCTGTGCTGCCGACAGACTCTCTCTCCCAGATACAAGGCATCGTCCTCCAGGCCGATCAGAAGCCTCCTCGTCCTGGTCACCAAAGCAGCATCACCAACGACATCCTCACCATACCTGCCGTGCCAGGGAAACAGCCTCAACCTAGCTGGGGTGCCCCTAAGGGAAATCATCGTATCATTATAACAAGCCGTCTTCCGGGGCTTCACCCCGTCCACTCTCCGGCTCTCCCTAGCCTGAAAAGTCCACCGGCGGATGGCAGGGAACAGATCTGCAGCAATCCTATCAGCCACAACCCAAGCATAATAGCCAAAGACCTCATAGGCCCACACCTGAAATCAAAAGACGAGAATCTTTCAGTGTGCAGCAGCAGTGATACAATGATGACAAAAAGGCAATGCAGGAGTCAATGTGCGAAAAGTAAAAGAACATACCTCTAGGACTGTCTGGTAGCATTCTAAAGAGGTCACCATGCCTCTGCTCACCTCATCCAGGGCTCTATACACCTGAGTCAAGCCGGTCTCATCCCTTGAAAAGGTGGAGACCTGGCCCCACTCTCGAAGAGGCTCCAGCAAAAGAGTCAATGCCATAGTGGAGGCATTACAGAACAGGGTATCAGAAAAACCAGCCCAGACAAAGGCCCTCGCCAACTGCTCAGCTGTAACTGCGGCCTCACCCTCAGAATAGAGACGGCACTGCTGCGATATCGCCGAATGAAGCTCCGCAAGTGGAACCCCATTGCCCTTCAGGCGAAGGGTCAGGCCGGTCAGTCCTCTAATGGCATCCGGGCTCAGGACACCAGGATCCTCAGAAAAGATAGGTCTGCCCGTAAACCGCAGACCAGTGATGGCGGTGAAATCATAGGGAGTAATGGTGGACTCTCCCCAAGATAAATGAAAAGTGTGGGTAGAGTCCCACCAGTACTGCCTAAAGGCCCTAACCAGCTCCACGCTCCTAGGCGTGTCCCCAAACTCTCCGACGGCAGTAAAGAATGGGCCGAGGCCAGCGGCGTATATCAAGCCCTTAGGACTGTCGGGCAAATCAGGAGAACCGGGAAGAATGCCCCAAATCGTAGCTATCGCCTCAGGGGACCCCTTGGTCCGCAAAGCCTGCAGGTAAGCACAACACAGGTATCAGAACATACTCATAATGGTGTGTGCATTCTTTTACTTGTGTGCATTTTCGATCTCTAAAGTCATATAATTCTTTCAAAAGAACAAAAAATATTTTCTTGATTTAATGCATCTCATTCCATAGCATGCAATTTCCCTTTGGGTGCAATTTTCCCAAATTCTACCTCGAGCCCTATAAATCCAACTTCGAAAAGTAAAAGGGAAGGGTCGATGGTTTAGAATACTTACCCCCATTCGCTCCGCAGTGGAAGTATGGAAATCAAGGCTCGGATAGAGCCCATGAACCTACGGAAATTCCTTTCGCTTGTTTTGATCGACAAGCCTTCTCCTCTCGGACAACGATCGTTACACTTGCCTTCTTGATTCCGCTCGCGAAGGCATTGTCAATTTGATTTGAATCAAAATTGGGGAGGGGAAATCTCAATATTTCTTTTCTCTGCTCTCTCAAAACTCGGCGACTGTTTTTGCTTTCAAACCCTCTGTCTTACGACTGGAGGGTTTTAATTAAAATAGCTTGGGGAAAGCCACATGTCGTACGACATCCACGTTCTAGAAAGGGGTGATCTTCCTTTTTTGCCCCTGATCCATTTTGCCAGTCCCTCGCGACTATCTATCATCACTATTCATCATTTCATTTGGGTAAAAACATCCGTCTCTCAGTCTTTCTCAAAAATCCTCAGGTGACTCCCATAAATAGTCAAATTCGCGGGTGACATCCCAAAGAAAAACAATCAAATCCTCAGGTGACTCCCAAAAACAGTCAAATTCGCGGGTGACTTCCCAAAGAAAAACAGTCAAATCCTCGGGTGACTCCCAAAAACAGTCAAATTCGTGGGTAACTTCCCAAAGAAAAACAGTCAAGTTCGCGGGTGACTTCCCAAAGAAAAACAGTCAAATTCGCGGGTGACTTCCCAAAGAAAAACAGTCAAATTCGCGGGTGACTTCCCAAAGAAAAACAGTCAAGTTCGCGGGTAACTTCCCAAAGAAAAACAGTCAAGTTCGCGGGTGAATTCCCAAAGAAAAACAGTCAAATTCGCGGGTGACTTCCCAAAGAAAAACAGTCAAATTCGCGGGTGACTTCCCAAAGAAAAACAGTCAAATTCGCGGGTGACTTCCCAAAGAAAAAATAGTTAAATTCGCGGGTGACTTCCCAAAGAAAAATAGTCAATCTTCGGGGTGACTCCCCTTGGAACAGTCAATCTTCGGGGTGACTCCCCTTGGAACAGTCAATCTTTAGGGGTGAATCCCCTTCGAACAGTCAATCTTCGGGGTGACTCCCCTTGGAACAGTCAATCTTCGGGGTGACTCCCCTTGGAACAGTCAATCTTCGGGGTGACTCCCCTTGGAACAGTCAATCTTTCGGGGTGACTCCCCTTGGAACAGTCAATCTTCGGGGTGACTCCCCTTGGAACAGTCAATCTTCGGGGTGACTCCCCTTGGAACAGTCAATCTTCGGGGTGACTCCCCTTGGAACAGTCAATCTTTCGGGGTGACTCCCCTTGGAACAGTCAATCTTCGGGGTGACTCCCCTTGGAACAGTCAATCTTTCGGGGTGACTCCCCTTGGAACAGTCAATCTTCGGGGTGACTCCCCTTGGAACAGTCAATCTTTCGGGGTGACTCCCCTTGAAACAGTCAATCTCCGGGGTGACTTCCCTTGGAACAGTCAATCTCTGGGGTGACTCCCCTTGGAACAGTCAATCTTCGGGGTGACTCCCCTTAGAACAGTCAATCTTCGGGGTGACTCCCCTTGGAACAGTCAATCTTTCGGGGTGACTCCCCTTGGAACAGTCAAATCTTTCGGGTGACTCCCCTTGGAACAGTCAATCTTCGGGGTGACTCCCCTTGGAACAGTCACTTTTGGGTACGAAGCCCGCGGCCTCTCTTTAGCGCCACCTCTTTGTTGAGCTATGATTCGGCTTGATTCCCTCACGGGATACGTAGGAATCCTTTTCAAAAAAGGTCCAGCCGTATGACAATTATGGTCGCTTTCCCCCGGACGCAAACGTCCATCTTTTGAACTACGATTTGGCTTGATTCCCCCACGGGATACGTATGAATCCTTTTCATAAAAGGTCCAGCCACTTGACCATCTTGGTCATCTTTTTCCCCGCCGTTCGTGTCCGGCTCGGGATTCTCATTTTTATCGACGACCCCACTTCTTGCAGAAGTGACGTCGCCGAGGGGCTCTGTGAGTATCCCAACCCGAACTTGTATTTTTGGGTCCGCTTTCCATGATTGGCATTAATTTTGGGCTTATATTATTTGCTAAAATGCATTTTGAACCTGAAATAATCCATTCATTCCTTGATCCATTGGGCCTGCCTTTCTGCGACCCAAGTTGTCACAAAGATGACCGGTGTCGTCCGACACAGGATGACCCAAGGCGGTGGAAACTCTCTGTCATCCGACATGGCACCTCCCATCCGTATGCCTATAAATAAAGGGCATGGCTGATCATTTTAAAAAGGACTTTTTGACAAGCAAGGAAACTCTGTCAAAATAGAGGCTCACCCTCTCTCTCTCACACACACATTCACCTCCCTCCTCATACATACACACATCCAAGCCAAGATCCAAAGAAAGACTTCCTTTGTTGGTGTTTTGAAGGGGTAAACACCATACTATTGGTGCTTTTACCTTGTGGACTACAATAGGTAGCCACTAAACCCTCTCTCTCTCTCTGATTACCTCTTGCATATTCATCCATATTGTCTTGCATGCTTACATGTTTTAATATTATGTGAAATATTTGGTATTTTGCATGACAAAGGTGGTGGATATGTGAATCTTCCAAATTCACATCTCCTCACCTCAGATCTGGACATTTGGTGGCCTTAGCACCATTAAAGTTTGCATCTTGGTTAGCTTTGTTTGAGTTAGGAGGTGATGGCTACATGATAATGGCCATAAATATGTGATTCATCACATTTGGCCATTAAAGCCATGTGATCCTCCCAGTTAATAATATAGCTTAGTTTTGCATTGAGAACAAGGTGGGATCAATCCGACTGAAGGGCACTGAAATAGGCCGCTTGTGTCGGACGACACAGGACCCCTCAAACGCCATCATCAAGGTTCGAGACACCTAAAACGCCATCATCAAGGTTCGAGGCACCTAAAACGCCATCATCAAGGTTTGAGGCACCTAAAACGCCATCATCAAGGTTCGAGGCACCTAAAACGCCATCATCAAGGTTCGAGGCACCTAAAACGCCATCATCAAGGTTTGAGGCACCTAAAACGCCATCATCAAGGTTCGAGGCACCTAAAATGCCATCATCAAGGTTCGAGGCACCTAAAATGCCATCATCAAGGTTCGAGGCACCTAAAACGCCATCATCAAGGTTCGAGGCACCTAAAATGCCATCATCAAGGTTTGAGGCACCTAAAAGCCATCATCAAGGTTCGAGGCACCAAAAATGCCATCATCAAGGTTTGAGGCACCTAAAACGCCATCATCAAGGTTCGAGGCACCTAAAACACCATCATCATGGTTCGAGGCACCTAAAACGCCATCATCAAGGTTTGAGGCACCTAAACGCCATCATTAAGGTTCGAGGCACCTAAACGCCATCATCAAGTCTTGAGGCACCTAAACGCTATCACTAAGGCTTGAGGCACCTAAACGCTATCACTTCGGTTTCGAGGAAAGCAATAAATCGCAATCATTCTCTAATTCGACAAACCGAAGTCATTACCAGGTTGACATCCTAAAACAGTCACTCTAGGGTCAACGTCTGAAGATAGTCGAAAGACCCGAACTACGAGCGGCATGATTCCTCTTAAGGATACGTAAATAGCCTATCATAGGTTCAGCCATCAGACCGAAATGGTCATACCTTTCCCCAGCGGTTCGACCCAAAATTGTCACCCTCTTCTCCCCAGCAGATTGGGACCTCACTTTTCTCAACGACCCCACTTCCTCCGAAAGTGCCGTCGCCGAGGGGCTACTGTAAGTGTCCCAATCTGAACCGCCAATGTTCCTTCAGCCCAATTTAACGTTTTCCACGTCAAATAAACATTTAAGGACATTTTGGTCACTTCCTAAGGCAATTTAAACAAGGAAGGACCTTAAAGAAACAACAAAAATAGGTTGGATCTCGCTGGAAAGAGTCATTTCCAAGAAATTGACCAACTTTTAATTAAATGCAAGCAGCCAAAACTGCTTTTCTGCAAAATCAGGCACGCCTAAATTCCAATCCGCGCGGACAAGAATGAGACTCAGTCTCATCCGCGCGGACATCATTGAAACCTAATCCAGCTTATAAATTCAACCCTTCTCTCTCAGTTTAGAAAACAACAACATCATTCCCTACTGTTACTATGCCAAAATCCCACCTCAAAACAGCCTTAAACACTCCCACAACTCCAATTTAACACCAAATCCAACCTCAAATCCACTACCAAATCACTTCTAAGCCTTGAAATCTCTCATTATCTACTTCTTTATTGTTGATCCCCCTCCCTCTAGTCCTTGGATCTAGGGAGATCTCCATGGAGTTCATCTCCATGGATGATCTTCCACAAAGATCTAAATCTTTATGTTCATGTTAATCTTTACGTCTTCTTTCTTTACTAGCACTTGCATCCATTTGACCTAAGTATGGTCATCTTGGAGTTTAATCTCCATGGTGTGAGTACCCCGACCCGAACTCGTGTTTTTGGGTCCGCTTTCCATGATTGGCATTAATTTTGGGCTCATATTATTTGCTAAAAAGCATTTTGAACCTAAAATAATCCATTCATTCCTTGATCCATTGGGCCTGCCTTCCTGCGGCCCAAGTTGTCACAAAGATGACCGGTGTCGTCCGACACAGGACGACCCCAAGGCGGCGGAAACTCTTTGTCGTCCGACATGGGACCTCCCATCAGCATGCCTATAAATAAAGGGCATGGCTGATCATTTTAAAAAGGACTTTTTGGCAAGCAAGGAAACTCTGTCAAAATAGAGGCTCACCCTCTCTCTCTCACACACACACTCACCTCCCTCCTCATACATACACACATCCAAGCCAAGATCCAAAGAAAGACTTCCTTTGTTGGTGTTTTGAAGGGGTAAACACCATACTATTGGTGCTTTTACCTTGTGGACTACAATAGGTAGCCACTAAACCCTCTCTCTCTGATTACCTCTTGCATATTCATCCATATTGTCTGCATGCTTACATGTTTTGATATTATGTGAAATATTTGGGATTTTGCATGACAAAGGTGGTCGAGATGTGAATCTTCCATATTCACATCTCCTCACCTCAGATCTGGACATTTGGTGGCCTTAGCACCTTTAAAGTTTGCATCTTGGTTAGCTTTGTTTGAGTTAGGAGGTGATGGCTACATGATAATGGCCATAAATATGTGATTCATCACATTTGGCCATTAAAGCCATGTGATCCTCCCATAATACTCACGTAGTGTTACTATTTTACTGCTTTCATTTAATAATATAGCTTAGTTTTGCATTGAGAACAAGGTGGGATCAATCTGACTGAAGGGCACTGAAACAGGCCGCTTGTGTCGGACGACACAGGACCCCTCAAAGGATCCTGTGTCATACGACATAGAGTTCCCAGAAAGCTGTCTGGCTTTCAAGGACTTCAAATCTACCAAGATTGATCCCCCTTTGTGACTCAAAGCTTGTTCAAGTAGTTTTAGTTCATTTACCACTATTTGGGGAGTCTAAGATCTCTTTGGGTGCAATCCACTGATGGAGGCGGTTTGTCATATGACATGGACAGCCTTGGGTGTCCTATGGCATATGACATCCGTATCATTAAAAGTCAATCTTGACTTTGCTCACTCCAATCAACCCCAAACTGGTCTTAGACCCTGAATAGTGTCTCTTCCTAGTTAAAATAATCTTGTTCCAATTCCAGAGTAGCTTTGGTGTTGCAAGAGATAATCTGACCAGGAGACCTTATGTCGTCCGACATCCCTCTCTGAGGAAGTCCTGTGTCAGACGACATCCGAGTTCCCTGGACAGACTGTCTCATCCTCTGCCTTGTAATGCAAATTTCCGTTTGTAAGGGTGTGGCCCCCTGTCATGGCTCACAAGTTGTATCCATTCTGAATACCATCAATGAAATACAAGTTTGCATGCCTTATTTGTTGACACAAATCACACACACTTTGAATGATCATAATTGTCCATTGCTTGATTGAAAGTCTCGTAAGAAGCGTGTTGGGTGAACTCCCAAGTTCTTCCCAACACGTAACCTGACCCCCGAACCCAAATTCTCTTTAAAAAGGTTTTTCAATGTTTTCCTTTAAAAATGGCGTGGCGACTCCCAAAAACAAAAGAAAATTATTAAACAAAAAACATGAAACTAGATGACATGTTTTGTTTTCGGAGGGCGTACATTTCACATGGTGATCATCTTAATGGTCAATATCTTGTTTTCTTGTGACAACCCTCCATTAAAGCCTAAGATCTCCACCTTGGAACAATTTTCATGGATGAAGATCACTAAGGTTCCTAGGTTACAAAAAGGTGAAGTTGATACATTGAGTTTAAAGATCTCAAGGATGGTCATCTTAATGACCACCTTAGAAATCTACTCTAAAGTTGATACACCTTTAACCTAAATTCCTTTTTCATGCATTAATCTTTATTTTATGTCAAATCTCCCCATTCCAAGCAAATGAAATGCTTCTAAGTCCTAATGTACCCTCATGATGGCTTGATATAGTAGATCACTACTAATCATGCTTAGTGATCACTAATCAAAGCCTAAGGAAAGTGGGGACAAGCATGGATGCAAAATCCAAAAATGTTTTTATTTGACATTTTCTGTTGCAACTCAGCTTCGATTCTCAGAATCCAGCTGACTTTCTCGAAATTACGTAATCGGGGATCGGAAAGCTGCCAAAAATGAACTCTACTGCCTTATCCGCGCGGACAGGATTGAGCCTCGTCCTGATCCGCGCGGACATGAATGACATTGGCAGATATTTTTATTTTCAGTCATTTTTCACTCACAGAAACATAGTGTTTCGATTAATTTCAGTCCAGTCCAGTCAAAACTTTTATTTCCAAAGAATCCCTTTTGCAAAACACACACATACAAATGGTTTCAAGTTTGGAAGACTCGTTTTACGAGGCATTCCGGGTGAACGTGCTAATCGTTCTTCCCGAAGTGTAACGTGACCTCCGAACTCACTTCTCTCATTTTCGGGCATTTTTCAAAGTTTTGGCCCTTAAACTAAAAACGGTGTGGCGACTCCGTTGATTTTCAAAAATCGGGTACATCACACACGGTGTCTACGGTAGCATCAGAGGCTGCTTTTATTGATGGAGGAAGAGTCGTGAAGTCAAATCGAAACCAACCCAAACCCATTGAACGGAATAAAAGTGACGGGTCAGGCGCAACAAACGAAGCCCACCATTTCAGATATCACAAGACACTGCTATTGAATGGGCCAATCCCTTAGCTACAATTACAACGACCCAACAATAAAGATCAGTCGACCTAGCTCATTGTCCGACTATCCTTGATCCCGATCTAACTCCGTGCGAAATGCGATCATCAACTTGAATAATATCCGCCTGGCCAATACACAAAGTCAGGTCGAACTCGAATACTCAGGCGACTTCGACCTATAGAAACGTGCGTCTATCTACGACTCAATCTGTAACCGTCTCTTACAATCACGGAGATCATTACGCCTTATTGTCTCCACGATTTAAGGGATTCATTACGATTCTACACCACTCCTATATATATCAGACTACATCCAACGTAAAAAGGTAATGTATTCTTGCCTATTTTGAGATTACGTTATTTGCATACATTTTTATATAAACTCATAACAACACATCTCATCATCACGCCGGAGGCTATTAGCCGAAGACCACCCCGGCTAGTCATTTGTTCATGTTTTCAGGTTATAGTTGTTGGAGATCTACCTACTGCTGGACTAAGGCTGATCTGGACTGTTTCCTGCTTCATCTGTTTGGTTCCATTGCCGGGAACGATCACGCTAGACCTTGAAACTTTGCCTAGTCACCAACATGGTTTCAGACGGACATACTGCTACTGCCTCCAGTGAGACACAACATGAGAATGCTGGGGGGAAACATTGATGTGGGTACGGGGAATCGTACTGCTAATTTACCTCCTCCTCCACAGGGGCACCCCACTAGGAGGGCCACTCGCTCTAACAGCGTGGCCGATGGAATGGGGCTACAAGATAGGAGGAGAGAGAAGAGGCCACTACCTAATCAAGTGGTAAGCCAGCAAGTTAAGAGGATCCACACGGGTCGACCAGCTGCGGGCGACATTGCAGGCCCCTCAGTTTCTCACCTTGGTAGGAAGGAGATCCTACTAGAGCGGGCTAGACTATTATAGAGTTTACTCGAGGTACAGAATGAGCTGCTCGAGCTACCTGAGTCTCCTTAGAAGGACGATAGAAGATCACAAAAGGTAGCCCCTTCTCTCACCTCGCATAGGCGTGCTAATGGGGTGCCTAGGCCATCAAGAGAAGAGAGAAGGAATGATATGCCTCCTCCTATCCACATCTCCATAGATCGGACTGGTGACATAAGGGATAGGCTCAACCAGTAAAAAGAGCAAGAAGATGACTCAGCTCAGAGAAGGCATCTTGAAGCTGACAAGGTTCAGCGTATGTCGCCACAAAGGGGAGAAAGGTCGCTTCCCCGACGAGAAGGAGAGAGAGAACCCCTCCAAGAGAGGAAAGACAGAGGATGCTCTCGAGAAGAGAGCATCACCGTGAAGAGAGACAGAAGTCTAACTCGATCTCTTACCAAGGAGGCGACCTAGATGATATGCAGGCAGATCGGAAAGCAACCAATGGAAAGGTCGAACGAAATGACTGTACTCTTCGATCTTTGGCCAAGGAAATGCTCGACAAAGGACCACCTGCAGGGTGGGCTCCTGCAGGGTGGGTTCAAGTTGCCCGTGTTAGAGAAGTACTCAAGCACGACCAATGCCTTGAATCATATGTAGCACTTTGAGGCCACTATGTGTTTGGTCTATTATGAGGATGATGTTCTATGCAAGGCATTAACCAGCACCTTCATAGGTGCAACATTGACTTGGTTCTGTGGTCTATTTACTAGCTGTATTACCTCATAGAGTTACATGAGGAGGAAGTTCCTAGAAAGGATCTTAACAGCGGGGTCCCGTAAGAAGACAATGATCGACTTGAACAACATGACTCAAGGGAAGACGGAGAGTACCATGAGTTACTTCACCAGGTTTAAAGAGTTAGTCGACCAATCGAGGAAGACCTTACATATAGGGAGGTCATCAACTGCTTTAGGAATGGATTGTCCTCTCCCGACCTAGATTATGAGCTCCAGGTTCAGAGGGTAACCACGAGGAAGGAGTTGTTTGAGAGGGCTTATGATGTGGTCATGGATGAGGAACAGAAAGAAAGAAAGAAGGATAGAGACTCTAAACCTTCTGAAGTTGGTGAGTCGACAAAAGGGGGACATGCAAAGAATGACAACAACAAAAGGAAAAACATAACTAGGGCGACTGAGAGAGTCCCCAAAAGCTTCACCCTCCTCAAGGTTAGTCGAACAGAGATCATGAACACTGTTGACCTAGGTCCACCTGCCCCAATGAATACTCAAAATAAATTTATAAGGGATAATGGTAGGTACTGCGAGTATCATAAGGACAACGGGCACACCACGGAAGAGTGTATGAGCTTGAAAAGGATCATCCAAAAGTGGGTGAATGAAGGAAAGTTGGATAGGTTTGTGAAGGGAGATCGTCCTGCAGGAGGAGATCGACCTACAAGGGGTGTACCTGAGATGAGGCAACCAAGATTAACATTGGGCATAATTACTGAAGAGACAAGCAACACGATGCTCAAGCATAAGATTTTCCAGTTGAGTAAAGCTCCATATGTGCCCCCTAGAAGCTGTGTTCTAGAGGAAGTAATCAGTTTCTATCCTTATGAGCTAGCGGCCAACATGGCTGCGAGACAATAGACATTGGTGATTCCAGGGCTCATTGATGACTATACGTCTAGCAGGATTTTGGTCGACACGGGGGCCTGCAAAGACATCCTATACCATAAAACTTTCCTGGACATGGGTTTGACAGACGCCAGGTTGTCGCCTTATTCAGGTCGACTAGAGGGCTTCACCAATCATAGGGTTGACACCAAGGGCTAGATAGAGCTTGAGGTGGATATTGTACATCATTCCTTGAGGACCACAACTAAGGTAACATTTATAGTAATTGATGTTATAAGTGATTACCATGCTAAACTGGGTATACTTGTACAAGTCGCACTAGGAATGGTGCCCTTCGTCCCTTATCAAAGGGTCAAGTTCCCCACCGTGCTAGGAGTGGGGTGCATTCTAAGCACTGCTAGGGAATATCTGGATCACGTGTTTCACTCTAAGAAGAAGACAGAGTTAGAGATAGACACTCCAGATGCCAGTTGGAAGTTCTCAAAATCTGTCACTACTACTTCCAGGTTATCTACGATCAAGTGTATCGAAGAGGCGACATATCCCTAATGTAAGCATGTCATAACTGAGTCGACACGCCCCTATGAAAACACTTAGGTCGCAACAAATACAGTTTTGGTCGACCAGATTGTCATTGGCGACCTATGCCTTCAAGTCAACCAAAACTCAGGGGCCTCCAACGGGGAAATAGCTGATGAGCTATATGATATGATCGAGGTAGAAGATCCACACTTGGGGACTTAGGAAGGAAAAAGGGTCAGAGAGATCATCATTGAGACTTTGTAGGTTAGAGATGGCCCAGAACTAGAACTAGTATACGAGCTGGAGGATATAGAGGCTAACCCATCTTACCCCGAGCAGAAAATCAAAATAGGGAGACAGTTATCATCAGAAGAAAAGGTGGATATAATCGGCCTATTGAAAGAAAGTACAGATGTTTTTTCTTAGAGGGTATAGGACATGAGGGGAGTCAAAGATGAGGTCGCAGTGCATCACCTGGAGGTCAACCCCACCGTGAAATTCAAAAGCCAAAAGCTAAGGTTTTTTGCTCGCGACAAAGAAATGGCCATCAAACATGCAAGTATAATCAAGGAGGCATCCTACACCACTTGGCTGACAAACGTAATAATGGTTAAGAAGGCCAATGGAAAGTAGAGGATGTGTGTCGACTTCACTGATCTGAATTTAGCGTGCCCAAAGGATAGCTACCAACTTGTATGGATAGACAAGTTGGTCGAATCTATTGATGGACATGCCACCCTCAGTTTCCTTGACGTTTATTCGGGATACCATCAAATCAGAATGCACGAAGATGACATTGAGAAGTCAGCCTTCTAAGCAGCTGGAGGTATATATTGCTACACCAAGATGCCATTCAATTTGAAGAATGCTAGAGCTACTTATCAGAAAATGGTGAACAGAGTCTTTGCGAGTCAGATTGGCCAAAACATGGAGGCCTACATCTATGACATGGTCATCAAAACTAAGGTTGGTCGTCATTTGGTCGATCTAAGGGAAACGTTCGCCAATTTATGAGCAAACGACATGAAGCTGAATTCGAGTAATTGCGTGTTTGGGGTAGCTGCAGCAAGTTTCTGGGCTTCTTGGTGTCACAGAGGGGTATTGAGGCCAATCCAGAGTAGATAAAGGCCTTGGTGGAAATGCAAGAGCCTACGTGCATCAAATAAGTCCAACGCTTGAATGGTGGGGTTGCTGCTTTGGTTCGCTTCATAGCCAAGTCAGCTAAGAGTTCTCTCCCTTTCTTTAAAAATTTAAGAGGGACGAAAAACTTTGAGTGGATGACCGAATGCTCCTCATCGTTCCAACAGCTTAAGGGATACCTCACCTCCCCACCATTGCTTAGTAGCCCGGTTCAAGGAGAAAACTTATTTGTCTACCTTTCAGCTGGAGATCGAGCAGTGGCTGCAGTTCTGGTAAGGGAGGAAAATGGCCTTCAGAAGCCAGTTTATTATGTGAGTAAGGCCTTGTCCGACATATAAGGGAGGTACTAAAAGATAGCTTACGCTTTAGTGATAGCAACCAAAAATCTCTGATCTTACTTCTCCGCTCACCCTATTGTCGTGCTGACTAGTGCTCCGTTGAGGAAGATACTTAGGGATGGCAACGGGTCGGGTTCGGATAGGATCAGGCCTGATCCGAACCCGATCCGAACTCTATAAAACATTTACCGAACCCAATCCGATCCGAATGTGTCCGACCCGAGCTCCGATCTGAGCCCCGATCTGATCCGAAGCTTCGAA
Organism: Adenophora triphylla var. japonica; assembly: GCA_022495995.1. Classification (NCBI taxonomy): domain Eukaryota; kingdom Viridiplantae; phylum Streptophyta; class Magnoliopsida; order Asterales; family Campanulaceae; genus Adenophora; species Adenophora triphylla. The sequence goes on from JAFEMH010005746.1 coordinate 104,029, forward strand.
TGTACCCGATCCGAGCTCCGATCCGAGTCCCGATCCGATCCGAGGCTGTCAGCTTTTTTTTTAAATCTAAGCTACAGTCCAGTCCGTAAAAAGGCTGTAAATCAACAAAATAAACCCAAAGCTGATACAATATTGCCCAAAATATGGGACTCAACATAAATAAGCATGTACAAATTCAGCCTGTACTGGACTAATTGAGCCTGCAACAAAATAAACCCAAAGCTGATACAATATTGCCCAAGCTGATAAAATATTACCCACAGACAATATTGCAAAAGACAGAAAAACAACAAAGAAAATCAGCATGCTAAACATTTCTAGTTTGATTAACACAAATGCAGAAGATTCCTCAGTTGAGTAATAACCCAACGTTTCCATAGTTGGCCAATAACCTGACAAGCACCAGCTTTTAGCTGATGGAACTCGCTAACCAACTAAGCTAAAATAAAAACATGTTAACTTTAAATGGTTGAATATAGTGAAATAGCCATAAGCAGAACCAACTTCCTTACAATGAATGATTAAACATCGATTGGCAAGTGGTGTTTTGATGGCAGACTCTTAACCTCAGTTTCAGATAAATCCCTTAATACCGGAATTATTTTTGAAACTGAAGCTTTATATGAGCGATACCTTGCTTTATTCATATGAGAAGTTAAACAGTTAAACACTCTGAATTTAATGTCTTTGTTGTTTTTCAGTCAGACAATTGTCAAGGCATACTTTTTTTACATTAAAATATTGTTTTTTCTCGTCAGTTCGTACACCATAGTGCTTGCACTTATAAGTAGCCAGGTTGGGAGAGCAAAATCCAGAAAAAGAAACACCTGATACCATAAGACATTGAGTAGCAGAGAGAGAAAAGAGCAAGAGAGAGAGGAAAATAAATAAATTGAGAGGCACCTTAAAATCTTCAATCAATCGACGAACGGGGAGAGAGAGAACAGAGGAGATTCACCGAGCCGCTGTCGCCATAGAAGAGAGAGAGAAGAGCGGGAGAGAGAGGAAGGACTGAAGGAGGAGATTCACCGAGGAAAATGGCGCCGTACAGGAGAGAGAGACACGAGCGGCGGAGCGGAGAGGGAGAAAATGGGCGCCGCAGCAGAGAGAAGAAAGAGAAACAAAAGCCCTAAATCTATTAAAATCCCTAAATTTTCTTATTTATAATGTATAGGGTATTTGTAATTTTTAAAAAGATAAGAGGCTAAAATATAAACTCAAACTTAGGTATATGTATTCGGGTCGGGTCGGGTCCGGATCGGGTTGGTTGGATGTATGCAATCGGGTCGGGTCGGGTTCAGATCGGGCAGAATGTGCTGCCGAACCCGATCCGAACCCGATCGGGTCGTAAAAAATTGAAACCATACCCGATTTTTTCGGATCGGATCACCTTCGGTACGGATCGGGTTCGGTCAAATTGCCATCCCTAAAGATACTGCACAAGCCAGAGAGTTCAGGTTGACTGCTAAACTGGTCCATAGAGTTGACATAGTTTGATATCGAATACAAGCCTCGAAAAGCTTTACAAGCTCAACCTTTGGATGACTTCTTGGTTGAGCTTACGTTCACCAAAAAGGATAATGCAGAGAGCACCCCAAGAAAGAGCTTGAAGGGGAAGGAGCAATCGAGCCAACAGATAGTGAGTTTACCTAACGACTGCTGGAAGGTTTACTCAGATGGATCTGCTACCAAGAATGTTAGTGGATCGGGGATAGTGTTGATCGAATCTGAAACTGGTAGAACTTTTGAAGAATCTTTAAGGTTCAAATTCCAAGCATCCAACAACCAGGCAGAGTATGAGGTCTTGATCGTAGCAGTTAAGTATGCTAAGTGTTTTGGGGCGACAAAAATCAAAGCATATTGTGACTCCCAACTAGTCATGCATCAAGTCAAGGGAGATTATGAAGTGATCAACCCTATTCTAATCAAGTATTGCGAGCTGGTAAGAAAGTTGATCCAAGACTTAGAATTCTGGGAAATATAGAGGGTAGACCGTGACGAGAACGAGTTGGCCGACCCACTCTCCAAGTTGGCCACTTCAGACGAGCAACATGGAAAACCAATCTCATATTTAAGTATCCATCATACGAAAGAGTACAAGTTCTATGCTCGGTCTACGGCTCTAAGTGTTGGATTGACGAGATGAAAGCCTATATTGAGACAGGCAAGTTACCAGTTGATGAACAAAAAGCTAGAGAGATAAGGAAGAAGTCCCCTAGGTTTACTATACATGGGGAGCATTATTCAGAAGGTCATTTGTGAAACCATTGTTGAGATGTGATCATCCTATGGAGGTTCCTCAACTCTTACTCGAGGTACATAATGGAATATGTGGTGGACACCTGGGGGCCAGAACTTTGGCAGACAAGTTACTCACCTTAGGGTACTACTGGCCACATCTAAGGGAGGATGCTCATGAATTTGTGCAGAAATGTGGTAAGTGTCAAAGGTATGCTGACTTACCAAGACTCCCTATAACTGAGCAAACTCCTTTGATCGCAGCTTGGCCGTTCGACATGTGGGGGGTAGATTTGATTAGACCCTTCCAACCGGCCCGAGGGAATTGTAAGTATGTGATCGTGGCTATTGATTACTTCACCAAGTGGATCTAGGCAAAACCTTTGGCTAAGATAATAGAGGAAAACGCCATCAACTTCATCCACGATTACATTTGGTGCCGCTTTGGGGTGCCACATTCAATTGTTTCGGACAACGGCCTAAAGTTTCAACCGCTTTTGATACAGAGATGAAGATGAAGAGGTCGGGGGTTAAACACTGGAAGTCGTCAGTCGTTTATCCACAAGGCAACTTTCAAGAAGAGGCGGTAAACAAATTGGTATTGACAGCACTAAGTAAGGGCCTAATTGGTTGAGCTGGCAGATGGTTGGATGAACTACCCCTGCTCTTTGGGCAGTCCGCACAATCACCCGGGGGCTTACAGGGGAAACCCCATTTGCTCTTAAATTTGGGTCGGAAGCCATGGCGCCTGCCGAGTTACGGATTACTACAGCAAGGGTGGCTTTATTTGATCAACACAAAATGACTCCAACAGATTGCTCGACTTGGACCTTTTGGACGAGAAACGGATGACTGCTCAGGTTAGAATGGTAAACTACAAGCAGAAAACTAAGGGTTACCACGACAAGAAGGTCAAGAAGAGGTCGTTCAACGTTGGGGGAGTATGTCCTATGGAAGATCGAGGTGACTGGAAGGAAAGCCGAACAAAATAAGTTATCTCCAAACTGGGAAGGACCCTACATCATCACCAGAGATGTTAAGGAAGGGACCTACATGATCGACCATCCAGGTGGTGACGAACTGAAGCATCCTTGGCATGCTAGCCACTTAGTTAGATATTATTTCTGATTGAACTCTCTATGTAACGATCTAATTCTTCAATAAAAAGGGGCCACCCCCGAAAAGTTCTATCCACCAACTGTGTTATGCTTGCAATGTGATTTAATTCAGGTACGACTCTTAGTCGATCTCGAAATATTAAACAGGCTCGACTAAAGTCCTAAGTCAACCTCATTCTTAAACAGGTTCGACTAAAGATTTATGTCCGTCTCGTTACTTAAACAGTCTCGACTAAAGTCTTAAGTCAACCTCGTTTCTTAAACAGGTTCGACTGAAGACTTATGAAAGTCTCGTTCTCAAACAAGTTCGACTAAAACCTTAGTCAGCTTCGTTATGACAAACTGGTCCGACTAAAACTTTGGTCGATCTTCTACTTAATCTAGTTCGACCAAAAAGACAAAGGTATGGATCAAGGAAAAATGGTACAAAAGTCAACTAGCATTAAAGTAGAAAGTCCCCCAAAAGCGGGCCAGGACTTGCCCAAATTCAAGATACAAATATTATAAATTAAAATGCTTCCCAAATCAGGCTAAGGCATTGACTATTAATGACATTAAAGTGAAATTGTTTGGGACTTGTTCATTACAAAACTAAATTGAAAACAAAAGATCAATCTTATTAATCGTCAGTTGGTTGCTCCTGCTGCTGCTAGTCTCTTTGCTCAGCCTCCTAAAAAACATGGTCTTGGGTGACCTCTCCATCCTCCTCCTCAGCCTCATCAGCCTCTTCGAGCTCATGGAGTATGGCATTGTAGTTCCTTTGCTCGATGGGAGGGGCACCCAGGGCTCTAGCCCGTCCTCTGCATCTTGTTGGGCAATGACTGCTAAATAATTCGCATTGAAAGGAACGAGGGAGTGACCCACTCGAGCTGCCAAATCTTCTAGTATGGTCTTGGACCATACCAGACAGCTGCTCGACCTGGCCCTCAGCTTTGGCCTTCTCTTGGTGGGCCAGGGCCACATCCTCCTCCAAGGCAGCCTTGATGGGAGCTAGAGTTTTGACTTGAGCTTGAAAGGTAGCAAGCCGCTCTATTGCCACCTTCAGATCAGCTAGAGCCTCATCCCACTCCTTCTCAGCATTGAAGTGCGTAGCCTGGAGAGCTCAATTCTGGGAGTCAGAATCCACTAGCTTCTCCCTCTGCTCAGCGGCCTTCCTAGCCTTTCTGGAGTACTTGGTGGAGGCTATTTGCTCCTTCTCAATGGCAGCCCGCCAGCTGCACTTAGCTTTTTCCGTCAGAGCAAGAGACTGCATAAATGAGGAAGAGTAGTTAATGAATTGGAGACCAAAAACATGGCGAACAAACATAAATAGAAAAAAATTGGAAAATACAAGGCTTACCTCAGAAGCTAGGAGGCCATACCTGTCATTAAATTCTTCAGGAGTGAGCCCCTCCTCCACAAACTGGGCCAGCAGGTCTCTGTCTGCCGCCCTCCTCACTACTACTTGCCCCAGTCCCAAATCGAGATAGTGGCCGCTTAAACTGTTGATGCCAGTAAGAGGAGGGACATCACTCAGCCTCTCCACAAGAGCCTGCACTTCTTCAGTGCTTCTTGTGGAGGGAACTTGAGGAGGGGGTATCTAGAAGTTGAGCGCGCTGCACGGGAGGTTCCAACTGGCTCTAGCCCAGATCGACATGCGACCTCTTCCTTAGTCGACTGAGAGGGAGGTCATTTTCAACCTCTTCTGGCTCGTCAGCGTCGAGCTCCAGATCAAAAATATTCTGGGGGTCTTCCCCAGCTGACTCATGCCTGGGCTCTGAGCCCAACTCAATCTCTGTCGACATATCGACCTCCCCCATTCCCCCAATAACTTGCACTTGGGGGGACTTGCTCGATTGGATCCACTGGCCCAGACCCATCTATGAGGATCATCCCCACACCTGCTCTAGGAAGCAAGGCATTCCTATCCATGGCCTCCTTCTCCCTGCTGGCCCTAACATTGGCAGTTCCGTGTGCCTTCTTATTTCTCCTCCTATCTCCGAGGTCGACAATGTGACTCATGTTGGCTTCTTGCTCGGGAGTAAGAACTGCACGATCAAAAGAGACAGTTAGCAAAAAAGTAAGCAAGCAGAATGATAGAAAAATTACAGAAAAATGTAAAGGTACTTAACCGCCATAGTGGAATAGGCCTCTGTAGTGGCCAGGTTTCTTCTTGAAGAAATGGCATTAGGTTTCAAATCTCTCCCTCTCATGAATTACCCAATTCGGGTACCTAAGGCTCCTAATGATTTGCACTAAGTGGGCTACCTCCCCATCTCCTCCTAGCATCATCCCTGCCTGGATGAAGAAGCCTTTGTCCGACCCAAGGGTGGCCCAACTTATGGTGCTCCTCCGAGCCACCAATATTAACCTACGAGTGAGCTCCCTGCTCCATTATGGGACCCAATAATCCTCCTCCTTCATGGGGGGGGGCGTATCAGCCTCAAGCAATGGGAACTCCCATCCTTTTATACTCTCCACAAGAATCATGTGGCTATTCCACCCTGAAACCATGTCGGGCAAATTGGTGAACAATTTTGGGCCCTTAGCTTTGGTCAGGGTACTTATTCCAAAGGTCTTCTCATTCATTACCACCTTGAAGAACCTTCTAAAGGTGTGCATACAGAGCTCATACGCGACAAACCTATTCACCATGGCAAAGCAAACCAATACCCTCACTGAATTGGCGCCCAACTGCATAGGGACAACGGCCATACAGTCCAAGAACTTGCAAACAAGAGGAAGTCGTAGCCCGACCTCAAACTGGCCGTAATAGAGAGCTACCCTAGCCAAGTTCAGGCCCCAGTGCATCCAAGACTAGGCCTTCCTTTGCCTCTTCGTGAAGTGGCAAGGGGGAAGTCTTCACGAGGGACCTCAACGAAATCATGGAAGATGTTGATCCGTGACTCTGCATTATTTCTCCTTATGGCTGGTCTGGGGGCCACATATCCCCTCTCATTACGACCTGTAACAACGGTCGAGCAAAACTTGTCCACAATGTTGCTAGAAGAGGAGCTCGACAATGAAGAAAAAGAGGTTTGCTGAGCCTCCATATCTACAGAGGACACAGAAACAGGGGAATCAGACCTAGTTGAAGTATGTTACGAGCTATCTAAGGACGACCTAGATTCCCCTGGGAATGCTAATCTCTCTCTAGGAAAGGGAGGTTTATTGGACTTGATGTAAAAAACTATTAAGTGGTCTATCAGTTTATTGAAGAGACGAAAATGAATAATCTGTGGATCATCCGCCTCCAAATCCCCCATACTCTCACCAGCTGGAAACCCTAGCTCTCCATAGAACAAGCTCCACTTATCTAGAATGGTAATGCACTCCTCTCTGGTCAGTTCTCTCCATGGACCCTTAGCCTTTTGTAAATCCTAAGGTTTATGGAGTTATATCCATACCTAACACCTAGCTCGAAGCCAAAGGTTCTGGACATGGCGAAATAATAGGGAAAGCTTAAAAATAAACCTATTGAAGAGAAATTGAAGGGTACCTTATTAAATTCGGGAAGAACGAAGCAAAACGGTAAAACGGAAAGACGGATTGCACTAGAAAATCACGTTCCTTGCTATTTGTTCTTGTTGGGTTTGAGAGCTTGAAGATTGTATAGTTTTAAAAGGAAATAAATCCTTCCTTATATATGTTTCCAAATCCTTACCTAAATTGGAAAGGGTGGGGAACATAACCATTCCCTTGTTAGAGTTAATGCCCCGCAGCGGTTCTCAAGACAGTTGTCCAATCGTCAGAACCGTACCATTATTGCGAGAAATACGGCGCATTAAACAACGTATCCAACCGCCAAAAGTCAATCGTCAAGAGCGACCTACGTCTACCTAGTCGACCTCCAACAACGAGCAAAGCAAGTCATCATGTAAATTTTTGATAACTTCCTGGTCGACAAAGTCAACTCAGAAAGTTGGGTGCCACTGAACGGAAAAAAAGTGATGGGCCAGGCCCAACTAACGAACCCCACCATTTCAGACATTACAAAGACACTGCTATTGAATGGGCTAATCCTTTAGCTACAATTCCAACGGCCCAACAATAAAGATCAGTTGACCTAGCTAATTGTTCGACCATCCTTGTTCCCGACCTAGCTCCGTCCGACATACGATCATCAACTTGAACAATATCCGTCTGGCCAAGACACAAAGTAAGGTCGACCTCGAATACTCAGGTGACCTCGACCTATAAAAACGTGCGTATATCTATGACTCAATCTGTAACCGTCTCCTACAATCACGGAGATCGTTACGCCTACATTGTCTCTACGATATAAGGGATTCATTATGATCCTACACCACTCCTATATTTACCAGACTACATCCAATGAAAAAGGTAGTCTCTTCTTGGCTATTTTGAGATTACGTTATTTTCATACAGTTTTATACAAACTCATAACTCCACATCTCATCATCACGCCGGAGGGTATTAGCCGTAGACCACCCCGACTAGTTGTTTGTTCGTGGTTTTAGGTCATAGTTGTTGGAGATCAAAATATTGCTGGACTAAGGCTGATCTGGATCGTTTCCTGCGTCATCACCCGTTCTTATCGAGAGCTTGATTTGAATTGCGAACTAGGATGACGCGGAGTTGAGAAAGCAAGGCACATTCCGTGATCTTGATAACAATGATTATGAAAGCCTCGAATAAGACAATCTCAACGAGGAGTTTTTGCGAGAAGGATATTAGAAGAAGAAGAAGAATTCAACAAATTCAAATACTTTGAAGCAATAACAATATTGAAGACCTAAAGCTTTTTGAAGATTTTGAATATTTTAAAATCATAATAGTTTGAAGATTTGAAAACTTATTTATTTTCAAAACATTATTAAATTTGAAGACTTTGTTAAATTTTTAAACCATGTCATTTGAATATTTGAAGACTTTTTATTTTAATACTATGTAATTTTAAATTGTATCATTTGAAGACAATGAAAATTCCCCCAAAAAAATTATGAAATAAATATTTATAAAGTTTCTATTATTAAATTGATTACATTATTACCTCATTTAATTTATTTTTTAAAGAAAAAATATATGCTATTTATCAACAAATAAAAATTATTTAAACTAAATTGTTTTCTTAAATGTATAATTTATACCTTTTAGAAAATAATTTAGTTTGAATAATTTTTATTTGTTGATACCGTATAAACTATTGTTTTTTTATATAAAATAACTAATTTTCTTATGTATAACTGATTTTATATTTTTAAAAATAGCTTATTAAATACTAAATTATTTTTTATTTTTTCCATGCTTTTCTGATTAAAAAAAAATGAAAAAACCCGTTTAAGCCCGTGGATCTTCAGATCCGGACCAAATGAGCGGGCTTGTACGGGCATTTTGGGATGGGCCGGGCCGGATTTAGGTACGTTTAGTGAGAGAGACAAACGGGTTTATACCCGTTTCTCCCGCGGGTTTGTGGCAAACGGGCCGGGCCGCCCGTTTGGCCATCTCCAGTTGGGTACCTGGGATATATGATTAGGTCAACTATAAATTAAGTGGTTTTTTGTGTAACCTATCAACTTACGAAGCAAAATTTATAAATTTCACTACTATTTTCTTTTCACAACTTGTTATAGGCTTACAGTTGCTTCATTTATATTGGTCACTGATGATTCAGTAAACGAATCGGATCAGCCTTAGTAAAGCAATAGGTTGTATTCCATCTAATGAGACTTGAAACCACGAACAAACGAATTGCTGAGATTGTCTCTGGCTAATACCCTCCAGCGTGATGATGAGATAAAGTGTTAAGTTTATGATAAACTGTATTGAACGACTTAATTCTCAAATAGTAAAGATCACATTACCTTATTATGTTGGATTTACTCTGATACATATAGTGCTGCCAGAGGATCATTAGGAATCCATTAAACTGTGGAGATAATGCGTGTGTAACGATCTACGTGATTGTAGGAGACAGTTACAAATTGAGTCGTGAATAGACGCACGTGTCTGTTTGGTCGAGGTCGCCTGAGTAATCGAGGTCGACCTGAATTAGTGCCTTGGCTTGAGAAGGGTTGTACAAGTAGATGATCGTATGTCGGACGAAGCTAGGTCGTGACCAAGGATGGTCGGACAATGAGATAGGTCGACTGATCTATATTATTGGGCCATTGGAAATGTAGTAGCTAGATTGGCCCATTCACTAGACGTGCCTTTGTAATGGTTGACATATTGGACTTCATACGTTGGGCCTAGCCCATCACTTTTATTTCGTTCATTGGCCCCTAATTTACTGATTTGACTTTGTCGACCAGGAAGTTACATTAAACATTTGCTATGACTTACGTAGTCCGCCAATGGATAGTCGACATGGTAGATATAGATTGCTCTCGAAAATTGACTTCTGACGATTCGATACGCTGTTTAATGTGCCGTAATTTTTGCCTTAATGGGACAGTTCTGGCGATTGGACAACTGCATTGGGAACTGGCGTGGAACCTTTATTCTGACAATAGAACGTTTAAGTCACCTACCCTTTCAGTTTCAGGTAAGGAAAATGAGGCGTATAAAAGGAAGGATTTCTTTCCTTTTCGAACTTTACTATTCCCAAATATTTGAATACCCAGCAAGAGCAAACATCAAGGAATTCGATTTTTCGGCGTAATCAAGCTTTCTGCTTCATCGTTGAACTCCATCTTTCTAAAAATCAATAAGGTGCCCTTCAATTTCCCTATATTAGGTTTAATTTTAGACTTCCCATTTTATTCCACCGTGGCTAGAACCTTTGGCCTCGAGCTAGGTGTTAGGTTTGGTTATAACTGCATAAACCTTAGGATTTATAAGAGGTTAGAAGGCCCATGGAGGGAGCTGACCAGAGAGGAGTGTATCACCATCTTGAATAGGTGGAGCTTGTTCTACGACGAGGTAGGGTTCCCAGCTGGTGAGAGTATGGGGGACTTGGAGGCGGATGATCCACATATTATTTGCTTCCGTCTCTTCAACAAATTGATAGACCACCTCATAATCTTCTACATTAAGTCCAATAAATCCCCTTTCCATAGAGAGAGATTGGCCTTCCCAGGGAATCTAGGTTGTCCTTAGATAGTTTGAAACATATTCAACTAGGTCTGATTCCCCTGTTTTTGTGTCTTCTGTAGATATGGCAGAACAACAAGCTACTACTTCTACCTCGTCGAGCTCCTCCTCAGGCAACATTGTGGACAAGTTTTGCTTGACCGTCATTCCAGATCGCATTGAGAGGGGGCATGTGGCCCCCAAGCCGGTAATAGGAAGGAAAATGTTGAGTCCCGCATCAATATCCTCCATGACTTTTTCAAGGTGCCTCGTGATGACTTCTACCTAACCCATTTTAGTGAGAGACACAGGAAGGCTCAGTCCTGGATGCATTGGGATTTAAGAAAAACCAACGTAGCCTTTTACTATGGCCAGTTTGAGGCCGACCTATGTTTACCCCTTGACCCCTTCATCTGTGAGTTTCTGGAGTGTTTGGCCGCGATTCCTATGCAGTTGGGTGCCAACACGGTTAGGGTTTTAGTATGTTTTGCCATGGTGAGTAGGTTCGTTGGGTACAAACCGTATATACACATTTTAAGAGGTTTTTTAAGATAGTGCATAATGAGAAAACCTTCGGGATAAGTATGCCCGCCAAAGCCAAAGCCCATAATTATTCATCAACCTGCCCGACAAGGTATCTGAGTGGAATAGCCACATGATTCTGGTTGAGAAAGGGATGGGAATTCCCTTTCCCCGAGGCTGACACAGAGCCAATGAATGAGGAGTTCCCTTTGACACTGGTGGCTCGGAGGAGCACCATATGCTGGGCCACCCTTGGGTCGGACAAGGACTTCTTCATCCAGGCATGGATGATGTTAGGAGGGGATGGAGAAGTGGTGCCCCTTGTTCCAATAATTTGGAGCCTTAGGTATCCTGATTGGGTTATCCATGAGAGGGAGACATTCGAATCCCAATGCCACTTATGCAAAATGAAGTCAGGCCACTGCAGATGCCTATTTAACTATGGCGGTTAAGTGTTTAACTTGTTTTGATATTTCTGTAATTTCTCTGTCGTTTTGATCGTAACCTGCTTTGCTAACAATTTTCCTTTGATCGTGCAGTCCTTACTCACGAGCAAGAGGCTCAAATGAACAGAATTGTCGACCTCGAAGATAGGAGGAATAATAAGAAGTCCCATGGGGCGGCCAATGCTAGGGCCATCAGGGAGAAAGAGGCCATGGAAATAAATTAGTTGCTTGGGCCAGTAAGAAGCAACCTTCAGTTTCAGTGTCAAGTACAGAGGCTGAATACATAGCTGCTGGAAGTTGCTGTTGCCAAATTCTTTGATGAAGCAACAGTTGGTGGACTATGGGATTAATGAAGGAAACTGCCCAATCATGTGTGATAACACATCAGTAATTTTAGTCTCCAACAACCCTGTCATGCACTCAAAGACCAAGCACATTGACATCAATTATCATTTTCTCAAAGACCATGTGAAAAAGGGGAACATCCATTTAGAGTATGTGGGGACAGATAATCAGATTACTGACATTCTCACCAAAGCTCTTGACTCCAAGAGGTTTTCATTCCTCATAGGAGAAATGGGTATGCTTGAACTTAAATAAGCCCATACTTTTTATTACTAAATTATGTGTTAAGTGTGGTGTTTAGGTTAAAAATCCTGTTGAGGTTTCAAATCTCACCCCTGTTGAAACCGCGTGATCCAAACCGCATGAGGTCAACCGCATGTTCCAAACTGCATGATGCATCAGGACCGCATGATTCTAAACCGCGTTTCAACAATTAGAGATTTTTCAATGTTTTTCAATTCTGAGCTTTGAAGAAGCTTCAAGCGGTTTGATATTTCCTTATTTAAAAAAAATTATTATTTTTGTCAAACCGCATACATGTCACGTGGACCCAGGTAAGTTTTCTATATTAATTATTTGGTCCTTATTTTGGCATATGGGTATTTTGAAAATATTTTCCCATATTTATTTAAAATTTAAATGCATTTAATGCAAAAGGAATATTTGCATTAAAAAACCCTCATGTCAGCCGTCATAGGACAGTGTGCAGAAGTTGAAAGGGTGCAACAGTTAAGTGAAACCATCATCACCTTTCTGCACACTGCCCCTTCACCACCTATATATACATGTTTTGGTGAAACCGGTTGACTCTTTACACTGCCAAATTTCTGTACTCTCTTTCTCAACCACTTTCTCTCTCTATAAATCCTCATTTTTTCAAACATTTAAATCTTCAATGGCTGAAAAAAGAACCAGAGATTCTTAATTCCTAGAGTAGCTAAGAAACCCTACATCGACATGGTATGATTTCTAACCTCAAATTTTGATTTCTTTGAATCTGCCATGGTTGAACATTTGAAGAACCGTTTGTATGCCATTTTTTATTTTGGTTGATAGATTCTTCATTTCTTGCTCATTATGTTTAAAATTTGTTGGGTTTTGCTCATATTTGTATATGGATTCTATTCATGTAATTTATTTCATGATCCATTAACATCTAGGTCACCAATTTTAGAAATTTCAGTTTAAGGTTTTTCGAAACCCATTTCTGTGTTCTTCATGATTCTTGATGATTCTGAGTAAAAGTTGTAATTTTGATGTTATATTATTGTTCTACAACTTGTTAGAATCATTTTGATATGCTATTTGATGATTTTGGTGAACTTTTGATATATGTCTGTTCTTGGTGTTCATGACTGTTATTCATGTTCTTGGAATGTTCTTGAACTGTTCATATGTTTTTCTGAAAAACTTCATATTTTGGATTCCATGATTTTCAAATTCTGTTTTTCATACTTAGAAAATTTTTGAAAATTTTGTATCTGAATATATTTTAGAACCTCATCTCCCAAAACCTCCTGCCCCCTAAGTTAAACCACACACTACAAGAAAACAGGGCAACTGAAACGGAATTTTGCAACCGAATTGAAATGAGTTTCAGAACAGGGCAACTGAAACGGAATTTTGCAACCAAATTGAAATCAGTTTCAGAGTAAAAAGTTCTCATTGAAAATTGACGTGCACAATTAATATTGCAACTCATATTGCAACGGAAAATCATTTTGTCGCTTCATGTTTCGGGGTTGCAACGGATTTTGAAACAGATGCACTTCTGTTTCAATTTTCTAGTTTCAAATTCAATTGCAATTATTAATATAAAATTTATATATTTTGAACTTAAAAAAATTGGCCGCAAAAATTTTGGAGGGAGGAAACCCGCCTAATTTTGCGAGGGATTTTGAAACAAATAAATTTCGGTTTCAAATTTTTCATTCAATTTCGGTTGCAATTAATCCTAAATTATTTTTATTTTATTAAATTGTAAAAAGTATATAAAACGGCAACATAGTGTACGGTGTATTTTTACCAAATTAGTTTGCGACCTAATTCCCTACCCATTCAAACCAAAGGCGCAAACACAGTCACACCACACCGCTCTTTTCCCCCTCTCTCTTCTCGCCCTCGCTCTCACTCTCTCTCTCCACTACTGCGACGTGGTGCCGGCTCTCCTTTCCGGCGAAATTCGTGGTGCCGGCGTCTTAGGCATCTCCTTCCCTTTTCTCAAAATTGAACAAGGTAAGGTATTGATAACCCTTTCCGCCGAATTGAACAGGTAATTCGAAAAAAGACCCTTAATAGCACTGTGTTTTTTTCTTCATCACGGTAAGGCAAAAACGCCAGCTTTTCCTTTTTAAAAATTATTTCCCTATTGTGTTCTTTTTGTTTATGTAATTGAATTTACTGAATTGAGAAAATGAATGATATGTGTTTCGAAATTCAGTAATTGGTGTAGGATGTGTATTTTTTCATCTAAGTCAATGTTTATAGTTACATATTTTATGCAACTTGTTTGCATGTGATTTATGGAGTTAAGTTGTGATACTCTGGAAAGGACGAGCGTGGTGTTTGAAATGAGACAGTTTGAGTGGAATGGGTCACAATCCCTTATTTATTGACTGACTTTGATACCCCCTGGGGAACCACTTGTTGATCCGCCCCAAAGGGATGCAGAGGTCGAAAGGTGGAATGCAAGGTGTATAACAAAAACACTTGGTTGATGCTTTTTGCAATGGTGTCAATTTTGAATTTGTTAAGTGAAAGATAGAATGAAATATGAATGAAGTTATTTCTTTCTCTTGAATCTCTAGAGAATGAAGATTGAGAATTTTTCAGCAGACCAATATGTTCGGGATTGGGAGTGGATTGAGTCTAAGTTGTTTCCATACATTGCTTTTAAGGATGAGGAAAAGATTTATATTTAGCTAAGACTGGAAGTCCGGATTAAGTTTTTATGTGTAAAACGATGCATTCTTTGAATATAGTTGAATTTACTATTTCATATAGCTGAAGGTTTGCTTGGAGCATTTTCCTTTCTTTTCCTTTCCTTGACTCGATAAATAGTGTTTCATTCTCTATAGTTTTTCCTATATCCATCTCTAGCTCTCCATATCTAGCTCTTATACTTTATTGAGGAAACAATTTCCAATTTGTTTTAATTCCATAATTCTAAATGCAGAAAGGGATGTCTAACGATTGGAGTTGGATGTATCGTCGACTTGAGGACGGCGGCTTGGGTATTAGACTCGAGTTCGTAGAGGGGGTACGACAGTTTATTGGTTTTGCACTCGACCATCCTGAATGTATGTCTGGAGACAAAATACGGTGTCCTTGTTGCATTTGTATGAATAGAAAATTTCAAACTCAAGAGAGGCTTAAAACACACTTGTATAAAAAAGGATTCAAGCCTAATTACACAATCTGGGTTTCGCAAGGAGAGAATGATCCTTCAATCTTTAGACAACAATCAACATCAAGTCAACAACCTATGCCTCCGAACAATGAGCCGGTCCTTGTTGAGGAGCAATCAAATCCTTATATTGATATGGTTATGGATATGGCAGGCCCTGGTTTTGATTGGGAGGAACAATTACCAAATGCAGATGCACAAAAGTTTTTCGACCTTCTTGAAGCAGGGCGTGAGAAATTATACGAGGGATGTAAAACTTACACGAAGTTGTCTGCCGCTGCTCAACTCCTAACTCATAAGTCAGAGGCCAACATGAGTGAGAATGCCTTTGATAATTTCATGTCCACTTTTGGTCGAATGTTGCCGGAAGGTGCAAATATTCCCAAAACATTCTATGAGGCTAAGAAGATTGTTGCGAAGCTTGGGCTTAGTTTACAAAAGATAGATGCATGTCTTAATGATTGTATGTTGTACTACAAGTCAACGGTAGGTTTAACAGAATGTTCAGAATGTGGTCACCCGCGGTATAAACCAATGAGAAGGGGCAGTAGGAAGCATAAAAATATACCTTTTAAGGTGTTGCGTTACCTACCACTTGCTCCTCGACTCCAAAGGCTTTTTATGTCAACAACGACTGCGAAGCATATGCGGTGGCACAAGGAATGTCCTCGTGAAAGAGGTGTGCTTTCTCATCCATCAGATGGTGAGGCATGGAAGCATTTTGATCGTACTTACCCAAATTTTTCCTTCGATGCTAGAAATGTCAGGCTTTGTGCTTCAGCCGATGGTTTTGATCCCTTTAGTAACTCAACTAAGCCTTATTCTTGTTGGCCAGTGATTGTTACTCCTTATAATTTACCTCCATGGATGGCTATGAAGCAGGAGTACTTGTTCTTAACGTTACTAATTCCTGGTCCTAAGAGCCCTGGGAAGAACATTGATGTGTATTTACGTCCATTGATAGATGAGTTGATTGAGTTGTGGCAAGATGGAATTGATACTTATGATGTGTCAAAGAAAGAAAATTTCAAAATGAAAGCAGCACTTATGTGGACCGTTAACGACTTTCCTGCCTACGGGATGTTATCTGGTTGGAGCACACATGGGAAGCTGTCTTGTCCTTACTGCATGAGCAATAGTAAGTCATTCACACTCGAGTGTGGTGGAAAACCATCCTTTTTCGATTGTCATCGTCAGTTTTTGCCAACAAATCATCCTTATAGAAAAAATAAAAATAACTTCATGGCTGGTAGAGTTGAGCGTGGGTTGCCTCCACCACGCTTGAGTGGAAGTGACATGTGGGATGAAGTATCAAGATTACCAAACATTAGGTTTGGCAAAACTGCAGCGAAAGAAAAGATTCCGGGCTTTGGGCAACATCATAACTGGGTGAGACGGAGTATATTTTGGGATTTGCCTTATTGGAAGACCAATTTAATACGTCATAATTTAGATGTGATGCATATTGAGAAAAATGTTTTTGATAATATTTTCAATACAATCATGGATGTCAAAGGTAAGACTAAGGATAATGATAAAGCTCGTGTTGATCTTAAAAAGTATTGTAAGCGTCCAGAGCTAGAATTAAGAGAGGTGAATGGGAAGCCCATGAAGCCAAAAGCGAGCTACACACTCACAAAAGAACAACAAAAGTTGGTTTTAGAATGGATCAAACAACTTAGGTTTCTAGATGGCTATGCATCAAACCTGAGTAGGTGTGTTAGCGTGGAAGAATGCAAGATTTATGGCATGAAAAGCCATGACAGTCATGTGTTCCTTAAGAAGCTGATACCTATTGCCTTTAAGAACCTTTTACCTGAGCCTGTATGGCGTGCGTTGACTGAGCTAAGCCAATTTTTCAGAGACATATGCTCCAGTATTTTACGCGAGGAGCATTTGAAGAAGTTGGAGGAAAATATCATAGTCACTTTGTACACATTAGAAAAGATATTTCCTCCCGCTTTCTTTGATTCCATGGAACACTTACCGATACATTTGGCTTACGAGGCAAGAGTTGGTGGTCCAGTCAATTATCGTTGGATGTATCCTTTCGAGAGGTACCATTTTTGTGTTGTCATTTTCTATTAATTTGATATAAATAATTATAAAACTTGAATTTATAGATGGTATTATTTGTACATAATAGGTTTATGAACCGCCTGAAGAAAAAAGTTAAGAATAAGTCACGTGTTGAGGGTTCAATATGTGAGGCATATTTGATAGAAGAAACTTCTATCTTTTGCTCTCACTATTTTGAGGTTGGTGTTGGTTCGAAGTCGACTAGGGTTGAGCGGAATGATGATGGTGGTGAAGTTGAAGTCAACGGTCGACTATCAGTCTTCACTCATCCTGGAAGGCCGTTTGGGCATATTGGTACTAAATATTTGTCGGACAACGAGCTAGCAGCCGCGTCCCTTTACGTTCTATTGAACTGTGAAGAGATTGAACCCTTTGTCTTGTAAGTATAAATTTAAAATATGAAGTTGTTTCATTTCGATTAAAATATTAAAGATATACATGATTATCAACTAGTAACCTTCCAATAGGGAATATGAAAATGAAGTGAGAGATGTGATGCCAAATATTGATGCAGCGGGGCTGTCGAGTAGGCTGGAGAAGGAGTTTAGTAGCTGGTTTGCTAATTACGTAAGATGCCTTTACAATTATTCCAAATATTATTCTAATTCAATTACGTCATTTACTTGTATATTTATATTCTATTTATATTCATCATTTTTAGGTAAAAAATCCACCTAGACCTGTACCTGAAAATATCAAGTTTATAGCTCGAGGCCCAAAACTTCGTGTGCACTTGTATAATGGCTATTATGTGAATGGGTATAAATTTCATACCAAAAATTTTGGGATCGAAAAAATCACAATGAACAGCGGTGTTTGCATCAGAGGCAGTTGTTATAATGATGTTGAAAGAGACTATTATGGAATGCTAGATGAAATTATGGAGTTAGAATATGAGAGTGAAAATACCAAGGGTGATACACTAGTACTTTTCAAGTGCGAGTGGTATGATTATGTTAAGGGTATTAAGGTGCATCCAAGATACAACATCGTTGATCTCAATCCTAAATCAAGGCTTGGCACAGACGACCCCTTCGTACTCGCATCGCAGGCTGAGCAAGTGTACTACCTAGATTATCCTGGTTGCAATAAGAGAGATAGAATCAAATGGTGGGCCATGTGTAAAACCAAAGTAAGATGCACAATTAATGTTTCCTACGCAGATGTGTCTGATAGAGTTGAGGCAGAAGTAGATGATTTTTTTTCAAGAGGTTGAGATGTCAATCCCACCTGTTGTTAAAGTAGATAATGAGCTTGACAATAATGCTATTCTTGTAGCTGAAGGTGGTCAAATGGATGAGGTTGATTCAGATTTGCTACGACCTACAAACCAAATTGAAATTGAAGAGGAAGATTCTAGTCAAGAAAATGAATCAGAAGAGGAAGTTCATGAAGTTGTGTATGAATTGAATGCATCAGATGGTGAAGAAGATGAAATTAATTCAGAGAACACTAGTAGTGAAGAATGATTTTTTTATATGATGATAGTGTTTTGTGGTTTTTAAATAGATGTTATCTTTTGTAGTCTCATTGAATTATTAGCTTTTAAATATATGTTTGTGTTATTTAATGATGCTATTTGGACATATTTACTTCACTTTTCTTTTCTGTGTATGTCCTTCCTTTCCTTCAAGAATGAGTGGTCTTGAACTGAACTGAAGTTGATTGAGCTACTAACTTATTTTCTGCAATTTATTCTCTAAGTAGCTGTGGATTATAATTCTTGTTTCCTTGCTTGCAGTTGGCCTTGTAGCAGCTTTATCGGCAAGCATCTTGACCCACTCTCTTCAACCAGCGCTTTTATATCTGGTATTGCTCTGTCAGTATCAATCTGTTCAAGTCAGTCTACTTTCTATATCTAAAGGTCAACATTAGAATATATCAAATCATATTGAAATAATCTTGTTTTGTTTTGGTCATTTAAATTTCAATCATAATATAAATTTACATTGAAAATTACTATGAAAGACGGTTAAATAGTTGAAGGTTATTGAGCTTTAGTGTGTTTGGATTTGATTAATGATGAAAGATTATAAAGTGAGAGATCAAGGGAGGGGGGAGTTTCAAAGAAGCACCATTGAATCTAGTAATTTGAGCTTTTTGCAAATATGCTCATACATGAATGAGCTTCTGGATGAATGGCTGGGCACTTATTTAGTCCAGTCCTCTAAGAATTTTTCTAACTTCATCTTTCCTTCCCTCAGAATTCCTCTAGCAAAATGAACACAAACCCGTTTCTCATCCAATTCCCAGTTACATTTTCCATCCAATTTCCCATCTATTTTACTGCCAAAAACTCTCAAACTGTGGTGGGCCATTTCGGGAGGAAATCCGTCAGATTCCAGTATTCTGAC
The DNA here is from genome assembly GCA_022495995.1 of Adenophora triphylla var. japonica. Lineage (NCBI taxonomy): Eukaryota > Viridiplantae > Streptophyta > Magnoliopsida > Asterales > Campanulaceae > Adenophora > Adenophora triphylla. The sequence continues at coordinate 123,551 of JAFEMH010005746.1, forward strand.
AACTTCATGAGCAGTATTTCTTTCCTCCATGATATGTAATCTTGTAGATGTTTAGTACTCACAAGCTTCTCTTCCTGTAGTCCCCGCTGAATAATCCATTTCTCCAAGTTAGACTCATATCCTCGCTATTGCTAAACAGCATGAATGTAGCTAGAGTTATAAAAGATGTTTGCATTAGGGGTGAGCAAAAAAAACTGTTAACACCGTTAACACCATTAACACCGAAAAACCGAATCCGATAAAACCGAAACCGAGCCATTTGGTTTGGTTTAGGTTTTAAAAGTTTAGAAACTGAAATTTTCGGTTTGGTTTAGGTTTTAAAAGTTTAAAAACCGATAAGAAACCGAACTGAACCGATAAGCCAAAACTACGTCGTTTTATCTATACTATATATATTTCTTTGAGTAACACCTAAGCTGTTTCACACTCTTTATATATTTTGCATTACTACCTCCGTCTCAAAATGATTTTTTTTTCCAATTATGCAGGAATTGTAGACTTTTTGAAGTGTTGAAGAGGTCTCTTTTGAAGTGTTGAAGAAGAGAAGAATTTTACATTTGTAATTCTCCTTATGTTTAACATGTGGATGGATGAATTTAACTTTTTAATATTTTGATTATCATTTCAAACATCATACTTTTAAGCTTAATATGTATTACATATGGATGGATGGATGAATGTTATTTTTATGTGTGTTGTTGTTTTTTTTTTTTTTTGTTGCTGAATGTCAAAATCTCATTTATATGGGCTGGTTCATATGCTTGGCCCAACAAAGCCCAACAAAAGAACTTGATGCCCAAACAAGGCCCATTAAATCCCAACAATCCATTAAGACACCGAACCAAACCGATATCACATCGAAACCGAATACACCGAACCATTAAGAAACCGAAGTTAATGGTTTCGATTTACATAAAACCGATAGTTATTGGTTTGGTGTCGGTTTTATCCTAAAACCGATCCAAACCGATCCGTGCTCACCCCTAGTTTGCATAGGTTTTTATATCTGTGAATTATATTTAAAAGAAATAAAAAAAAACTTGCATCTTTAATGAGCAGTATTTATTTCCTCTATGATATGCAATCTTGTAGATGTTTAGTACTCATATGCTTCTCATCCTGTAGTCCCCGCTGAATAATCCATTTCTCCAAGTTAGACTCATATCCTCGTTATTGCTAAACAGCATGAATGTAGCTATAGTTTTAAAAGATGTTTGCATAGCTTGACAGGGGAACTAAAACCTGACAATGGAGAAATATCACCTTGAGAAGTTGAAATTTTGCCCACTGTAGCTTAGATGGTCTTATTAGTCTTAATTATGAAAGGAAATGCAGGTGATCTCAAACAGTAGTTAACTATGATCTGCAAAGAGGAGATTGTTTATGAGAGAGATTCTTATCTTCAAATGAAATGTGTGCTTTACAATGACCTAATTTTTTTGTTAACTTCAACTGGTAATTTTTTTTTGTTTTTAAGATTGACTCAGTAGTTATATTAATCAAGAGAGGAAATAAAATCAATTCAATTTAACCAAACAATAACAGCGAGTAGAACTCTAGCTACATTCATGCTGTTTACCTGAATAAAACTCTAGCTTTTAAATATATGCTTGTGTTATTTAATGATGCTATTATTAAATTGTTTTACTTTATCCATGTTTTAATTATGTTGCAAGTCTACATTTGTTTTTATTTTTTTGGATATATATATATAGTACTATGCCAAGGGTTAGAGGTAAAGGCAGCAGATGGGAAACTTCCAGAAATGAACCTGGTAGAGTTCGTGTTACACGTCAGCACCTTGTAGATGAGCCTATCGACGAACCTCTATGTGATCAGCCTGGAGGTGGAAATATCTCTTCCTCGCAAGAGCTTGACGAGGATACGCCAGATGGAAGCACTCCTTTTACAGAAGGTGGTAGAGACCCCGGACATGATTCAGAGTCCACAGTGAATAGGAGAAGTCATGGTGAGAATAGAGCTCCGCGAGCACCTGAGAATGCTGATCATAGGATACCAGTTATTATTTACCAGAACACGTAAGTTAATATTTGTTTACTTTCATTTTTTTACCAATTGCTCTGTGTTCATGAACAGTGGTGTTGATTTGGTTTACTTTCATTTTATATTTTGGTCCGATGTGCATCAAAAACTAATCTGTTGCATTATTGGGTGTAACCCCGCAAAATGTCAATGTCTTGTAGCATCTCAATTAATAGATTAGCTATTCATATCTCTTTTCTTAGAGTACAGACTTTCCCCATCACTTTTTTGTACTAAATTGTGTACTACTCACTCCGTCCCTAAATGAATGTCGAAAAAAGTTTCAAATTGGCTCTTGATCAAGAGCAAATTCGATTTTTTTTCAACGCTCCTTTGGGGACAGAGGGAATATTAATGATACTATAGTCCTGCATTGTTAGAGATGAAGTCATGGAATAATCTAAGCCGTAGATTCATTGGGTTAAATTCAGTGCCCACGCCCACCCTTGAGGTTTAGCCAAATGTCAATGTCCACCCTTTTCCTTCACATTTTCATTTTCGGTTATAAGAAGGTGGGCACTGATATATGAACAGTAGTTGAACTGTGGTGTTGATTTGATTTACTTTCATTTTTTTACCAATTGCTCTGTGTTCTACTTGTGATGCATGAATAGAACAATGACTATATCAGGCAAGGCTTTTTAGCCTATCAATCAATTGTTACTAGCATACTAAATAGCACTTTGACATAGAAATTATGTCATATTTTTTCAAGCTAGACTCTACTTATTATCTGACGAGTTCTTAGTACACTTTTGGTATGAAACAATAGTCACTGCTTTCCATGCCTTTTGAACCAACATGGAATAAAATTTGTACATAAAACACAAGGAACAGGAAGATCGTTATTGTCTTATCAAATGAGCTCATGTTGAATTATGTAATGGGCTATGACATGTTTTTCACATTTTTGCCTCTTGAATATGTCGCGGGGATAAAAGAGGCCTCAATTTATTTTTAATCAATCTGTAGTTCGTTCTAATTTTGTCATTTCCCTAGTCTTTCTACTAACGCCTCTTGCCGGAAGGGCAAGGGTTTTGGTGGCTCAAGGAGATTAACACCCTCCATTAGGATTGATTGATTTAGAAGGAAACTTGACCTCCTGGTCAATTCCCCCTAGAGAGTAACCTGTCTTATATAGAATTTTCCATTTAAACACAGATGACAAGGTTGTTAGTAGACTAGCTATTTTGTTTAATCTTGAAACCTCTGGAAATGAGTTAATTCCTTGTTGAATGAATGCATTCATATAATAGTCCCATTGGAAATTCTGTGCTCCTCGTTTAACCTTTGGATCTAGGCAGTTGAGCATTCCTGATGTTTAGGAAGTAAATTATGAAGGTTTTGGACTGTGAGGGGTTCTTATTACAGCAAGGTAAAAGATATATAAGTCATGAAACTATTTTCTTCACCTCAATGAACATACGTAACTAAAACACCACAGCTGTGTCATACCTAAACAGTGTCCTTCGTGTTTTCCATCAGTTGGTATGTAGATGAGCATAGTAATCTGGCTTGATGTTTTTACTGTTAATTGAATCACTGAATTATGGTTTACAAATATTCAAGGAATTAGTTATCTAATATTTGTTCAAAAGCTCCAAGGAACTGTGGAGGATTCAAGCTTTGTACTTGTTTACATACAGAAGAAAAATTTCTAGTAGTTACTCCATTATTGTTTGAATTGGTTGATTAATGTACAGTAGGCTGATACCAATGATTAATTTTAATTTGTTATTTGACATGGTTGTCGAGTATGAGAATGAACAAAACACTATGTGTCTGTCATTAGAGGGATATAAACCAGCTCATCTTATACCAATTAAAAGGATTGTTGATTTACGCTATGATGAAGATCATGAGAGGTGTGGCACTTAAAATGCAGAAGATAGTGCCTCATGTTGGATAAGAAGTTTTAAACTTCCATTGTTTATAGTTGGAGTCTTAGATTGTTTGGAATATTTTATTCCCTGTGTCCGTTCTACTGTAGAAGATTGCATGCTCTGTACTGTTGTACCCTTGCATTTTTCACAGCGAAATGGGCTTCATTTTAACTCTAGGACAAATTTGTTGCTATCATGTTCCTTCTGCAGAAAAGCTTTATTGTTTTTGAAAGTTGTATTCTTATTTATATCGTAATAAAAGTATATTGGGTTAACTGTTTGAGCTGGTATAATTTTCTTTCAGCTTGGTAGTTCCAGAGCAGGACAATGGTATCAAGTTTCCTTGTGTTGCTAAAGGAATAACAAATGCAATTCAAGGAAAATTCATTGTCGGTGAGGATGGTCCCACATGGAAGAAAGTAACCGAGGGGATGAAAGATTACTATTTCAAGGAATGGAATGTAATATCTCCATATTCAATCCAATTAATTACCTAATTTATATATGCTTAATATAACATTTGTTTTTAACTTCCTAATTGCAGAGCCATTACAAGTGCATTGAAACTTATCCGGAAAGACTAGTTCGAAAAATTTGGAATACAATGGCTTGTGAACAGTACAAACGGATGTGTCATAGGGAACGACAACAATTCCCCCGTAATGGGCACCCATCTTGGTGCACGCAACATGACTGGAATCGGCATTTGCTATTTTATGCAAATGACGAGGCTAGGAAGAAGTGTGAACAAGCAATAAATAAACGTAAGTCAGACCGCAATGGTTTGGGATTAACTAAACATTTAGGGGGTTCAAAGAGTTTTGCCTCACATGAGCTTGCATTGGTAAGAGTTTATCTATTGTTTATATAGTCTGTCATTACAGATAAAGAAGATAAAGAGTAAATTATTATTCTTTGTCTTCATTACAGATAAAGAAGAATCCGGACAAAGTCATCACAGAAGATGACGTTTTTCTTAGAACCCACAAGAGAAAGCAAGGCAGTGGTGAGTTTGTGGATGCTATTGAAAGTGTATCTTTGATCTCAAGACTCTTTTTATTATTTATAAAATGCAAATAGAAAAGTTACTTATAATATTTTTTTGTTTATTTACATTTTAGGAGGATTATACTGCTTGAAAGAAAGGTGAGGGTTTTGATTCCACAGCTTGGGTGGATGTAGCTGGTGGCGTTGTAAAGAATCGTTTGTACGGCTTTGGTAAGTTGGTTCCTGCATCGAAGATCTTGAGAAGCAACACGATTTCGTCATCTACATGTTCAAATGGAGATTTCACACAGACATAAGAGTTTGAAGATAAGTTGAACGAAAGTGTTGAGAAAATGAGGGATGAAGTCACGGCGAAATTAGAATCCACATATGAGGCTAAATTTGAGGAAATGAAAAATGATTTCCAGTTGCAATTTCAAGAGATGCTCAAATCGAAGACTTAGAGACTTCAAGCATATGTAGTTTAACAGCACGATAGTTTAGTATGATAATTTGGAAATTTATTTTGAATGTTATGTTTGAAGTTTTGTTGACTTTATTTGTTTGATTTAAGATATTTAAGTTAAATTTTCAATCAGGTACAACTGAGAAATATTAATAATATTAGTAATATTTTATTTTTAGAAAATAATTTTCTGCAATATAATTTTTCGTTGCAAATTAGGTTGCATACTTGAAACTTAAAAATTTAGTTGCTAATTTAGTTCTATGTAATATATTTTTGAAACGGAATAATCAGTTGCAATTAGAAACAGAAATAAATCGATTGCAAATTTTAAAAACAGAAATAACATATTTGAAACAGAACAATCAGTTGCAATTAGAAACAGAAATAAATCGGTTGCAAATTTTAGAAACAGAAATAACATATTTGAAACAGAACAATCAGTTGCAATTAGAAACAGAAATAAATAAGTTGCAAATTTTAGAAACAGAAATAACATATTTGAAACAGAAAAATCAGTTGCAATTAGTAACAGAAATAAATCAGTTGCAAATTTTAGAAACAGAAATAAATCAGTTGTTGTTTGCAACGGATGTAAAAATTATTCTAGGAAACACATTGCAACAGAATTTGCAACTACCTTTTCCGTTGCAAGGATTTTGCAACCCAAACAGCGACGAGGCTTCCTGCGACTGCCTTTGCAACGAAAATTTTCGATTGCAAACATCAATTTGCAACCGATTTTCCTGAATTGCAACCGAAAAATCCGTTTCAGTTGCCCTGTTTTCTTGTAGTGACATAACTCAAACCGCATATTGAAATTACTTGTTAAAACCGCATGTTAATCTTTAGATGTTAAACCGCATGTGTAAACCGCATGAGTTTATTAATTGAAACCGCATGTTGTTTTTCTTTGAATGTTAGATGTTATGCTGCTCATATTTTTGTTGATCTAAACCGCATTTCATCTTAAAACGCAAGCTATTTCTCACTTGTCTTTTTGCACTCTTGAGATTTTACTTAGTATATAGGCTGGAAACCATAACCTTCCCCAACAGGCACTTCTTGGAAGTGTGGGATAATTTATGATTACAATGCCACATACTAGTAAATATGTTCTCAAGTATTTCAGTTTATGTCCTAGGCATAAATTCACAGTTCACTAACCGCATGAGTGCTTAAAACCGCATGTGAACTGTGATTTCTTAAAATGGATCTAACTTTATAATTTCTCACTTTGTAGGATCCTCACTTTTTCCTGCCTAGTTGGGAAATAAACGCAGTAGAGCTGAATTATGATGCCTTGGGCAGGGAGATAATCAGAAGAATGGATGCATCTGGAATCCTCTCTATTCATCAAGAAGCAGTCCTACACCATTCCCTCCTTTGTAGACCAGTTCTACTCAAATTCAGTTCTTGGAGAAATGATTATGAGCAATGGCAAGAAGATTTCTTGCCTGAACGCAAATATTGAAGGCCTGGATGTGTCCGTTGACTACATGGACATCCGAAGTGTTTTTGGATTCAATGTTCCAGCTGCTGAAGAAAGGCTACCTCAAGAAATCCTAGATGCAACCGCATCTACCACATTTGGAATCCCTACTTTGACTGGGAAGTTCAAGGCGGTCCCCAGGAAGGACTTTGGAGAATTGATGAGCCATTTGTGCTTTTTGGTTGGAAAATCCATTTGTGGGAAGAACGGAAACCACAACAACTTCACCAGCCAGCAGCGGATGTACTTCTACGCTATCTTCAATAGCATGCCTCTTCATTGGCCCAAGATCTTGATGAGAGAACTTTCCTCTCACATAGACTCCTATCAATCCAAGGAGAGAGGGGTTGGTCAAAGGTGGAGACCTTTCTGCAGACTCCTGATCGCCATCTTTGCTGATTGTCAACATCTTGAGGAGCTCAGGCTGCAGAATCCTTAACTAATGGTTGAATGGTCAAATGAGGAGACTTTGGGTCTGAATGTATGTCATCTATTCAGATTCAAAAATGGGGATGCTCAATACAAAGAGCTGTGGGATGCTGACACTCTTTTAACCAAGGAGCATTATATCCCAATGAACCCTTAGACCGCTGACAAAGTGGATGGGAAAGCAGTCAAGAAGGCTAGGAAGACAAGAGGCCAGGCTGAACCGCCTCTGAAGAAGGCTAAAACTGCACTGGTTCCCAAACCACGTCCTACCACTGGTGCAGGTCATAGCCAAGTGAAGAAAAAGAAATCCCCTATTGAAGAAGAGGTTGATGTTGATAATGATGAAGAAGAAGATGCCAGTATTCCTTCTTTGATAGGGCTGAGATGGAAAGACTGGAGAAGAGAGTTGCTGAGAAAAGCACTGCTCAAGGACAGTAAACTGCACCTCCTCCTCAACCGCAGCCTGCACCTAAACCGCAGCCAAACACTCAACCACCTCCACCTCCCCAACCTCAATCACCCATCCAAACCCAACCTCCATCACCTATTCAATCCCAATCCAAATCCCCTTCTCCCAAACCGCAATCCTCCCCCCAATCGCACATATCTGAACCGCACCTTGAAGACTTCATCTTCATCATCCACACATGTGTTCGAAGATTCGACTTTAAAAGCAATGTTTTTGTCTTTTGAAGCCTCGGTTTGCTCATTCAAATTCAATTCGAAATTCTTTAAAATACTCATCAAGGAATTAATGTCCATAGTTGAAAGATTATGGGCCTCTTCAATGGCTGAAACTTTGATATTAAAACGTTCGGGAAGAGTACGAATGGCATTTGAAACAAGTTGTTTATTAGTAAAAGGTTCTCCTAATACTTGACAAACATTTGAAATATCAATCAACTTTTCAAAATAAGACGAGATGTCTTCGTTTTCACCCATTCTTAATCTTTCAAATTTACTAGTGAGACTCATAAGCTTTGTTTCTCGGACACTACCATCTCCTTCACAAAATCTTTATAAAATATCCCAAGCATCTTTCGCAGAGGGACTATTTTGAATGAGTTTGAACATATGCATGTCAATACATTCATAGATAGCATTTAGTGCCTTATTGTAGACACCCCATTCTGAACACATCGAATCATGTTTATACCACTCTAAGTCTCGCTTTGAGTCAAGAAGTAGAAATCCACCATTTCGTCATGTTTCGTTAAGTTTTGACTAACCATCGTTAGTTTAGGACTAAACTGCATACGAGATAACGATAAAATGACGGAATTATCCACAGAAGCAATATCTCGCCGCGAGATGGCATGTCTCGCGCGAGATATTGTCCCTCTGCAGCATGCAGAAGACAGTTTTCTCGTCGATTTCAACCTCTTTTCGGGATAAAACTTCATCCATCCGGCCAACCTATAGAGTTTGGAGTCTGGAACCATCTTGAAGTGTTTGATCTCATCTTCAACACTTCTCCAACCCCTATAAATACTTGGTGACTTCCAAGGTTCAAGAGGTCCAGAATTTACACAACACACACATATTTTGTTGGTTTCTTTCCCTGAAAGAATCCTGCAAAATCACCTTAAAAATCACCTCAAAGTTTGTTTGTCAACCCTGTTGATAAACAAACATCAAGATCCAAGTCAAGGACCGAGGCGAAGCTCTGTCCGTGTCGAAATTCGATTCTAATCTTGAGTCAAAACTTTGCCCAAATTACCTCACGCAAGGTAACCCCCTAAATCCCTTTCTAATTGATTGTTAGAGTGGTATAAGTCCATAGAATCTAGGATCGGCCTAGAGCCTCTCCAAGACATGGAGACGTTCTCGAAGCAACCGATCCTACATTCCGTTTAACCTCGTTAAATGGATCTTTTATTTGTATTATTTAAAATCTTCTTCTTCTTCTTTTTTGGAAACCTCTCTTTTCTTTAGCAAGACCGATCTCCGGATTGGGTGGAATGGATGCTCCTTGACCTACCCATTCCATAACCTAAGCCCCGAACCCAAATCTCTTTCAAAATGGTTTTTCTATGTTTTTCAAATGAATAATATAGGTGGCGACTCAAAAGACAAAAAAAAATGCTCACGCGCGGCATCGCTACACTTATCATTGAAACTAGCAAGATTATTTTCTTCAATTTTCCATTCAGATTTAGGTTTGACTTGAACGTCACCATCTTCATCTGGAAGGAGTAATGGAAGAGAATAACCATTTAAAATAGATCGCCAAGCTCGAAGATCAATTGATTTGATGTGCGAGCGTAGGCGAATCTTCCAATAAGCATAATTTGATCCGTCTTAAACCGATAATCTCTTTTGATTAGGGCTGGCAGGATCATAAGCCATGACAAAACAAAATCTCCTCGATTTTCAAAAGTGATTTTCAAAATACCTAAAGCAGCCTTTTCGTGTTTTGGAGTCTAACTACGTCATAGTATGATTCTCTGATAGAGATACGTAGGAAGCCGTGCGGTCCGACCATCCCGATGTTCAGAATGATGTCTTTTCTATCGACGACATGACTGCTTCCATAAGTCTTGTCGCCGAGGGGCTCTGTAGACACCCCATTCTGAACACATCGGATCATATTTATGCCACTCTAAGTCTCGCTTTGAGTCAAGAAGTAGAAATCCACCATTTCGTTATGTTTCGTTAAGTTTTGACTAACCATCGTTAGTTTAGGACTAAACTGCATACGAGATAATGAGGAAAGGACGGAATTGTCCACAGAAGCAATATCTCGCCGCGAGATGGCGTGTCTCGCGCGAGATATCGTCCCTCTGCAGCATGCAGAAGACAGTTTTCTCGTCGATTTCAACCTCTTTTCGGGATAAAACTTCATCCATCCGGTCAACCAATAGAGTTTGGAGTCTGGAACCATCTTGAAGTGTTTGATCTCATCTTCAACACTTCCCCAACCCCTATAAATACTTGGTGACTTCCAAGGTTCAAGAGGTCCAGAATTTACACAACACACACATATTTTGTTGGTTCCTTTCCCTGAAAGAATCCTGCAAAATCACCTTAAAAATCACCTCAAAGTTTATTTGTCAACCCTGTTGATAAACAAACATCAAGATCCAAGTCAAGGACCGAGGCGAAGCTCTGTCCGTGTCGAAATTCGATTCTAATCTTGAGTCAAAACTATGCCCAAATTACCTCATGCAAGGTAACCCCCTAAATCCCTTTCTAATTGAATGTTAGAGTGGTATAAGTCCATAGAATCTAGGATCGGCCTAGAGCCTCTCCAAGACATGGAGACGGTCTCGAAGCAATCGATCCTACATTCCGTTTAACCTCGTTAAATGGATCTTTTATTTGTATTATTTAAAATCTTCTTCTTCTTTTTTGGAAACCTCTCTTTTCTTTAGCAAGACCGATCTCCGGATTGGGTGGAATGGATGCTCCTTGACCTACCCATTCCATAACCTAAGCCCCGAACCCAAATCTCTTTCAAAATGGTTTTTCTATGTTTTCCAAACGAATAATATAGGTGGCGACTCAAAAGACAAAAAAAATGCTCACGCGTGGCATCGCTACAGTGGCGACTCCGCTGGGGACTTAAAATTAAGAGGCTTAAACTTGCGTCGAAATAAAAGAGAGGTTTTCAAAAGAAATTATTGTAAATTCGATTTTCTGCTCTCAGATGAGGCATATCTCGCACGAGATATCATATCCCGCGCGAGATATCGCCTCGGCAATCTGGTTGTTTTCTGGTTTCTCCCGTTCATCTCATAGTCCAAGACGAGAGCCGAACATGCAAGGGGGATCCCAGAATTCACTATCTGCAGAGTTCCCGCATCTTAAGGCCTCCCTTAAGGTGTAGAACTCGAATCTTTATTTCATTTAAATAATTGATTATTATTTATAAACTGCGTGCGATTGGGTTTTATTTAATTAAAGTCCGGTCCATTGGGGATTCGGGAGTTGTAAATTAATTTATTTATCTCTCTTTCTCTCTCTTTATGTGGAACTACAACGGCCTGAGTCTCCCCAAATTGGGAGAAACGTAGGCAACCACTTGGTGCGGCCACTATCTGTTTTTTTTATTTTCAAAAAAAAAATCTCTATTTTATCTATCACCTAGATTGACTATCACACACGCGCACTCATGATATATCTGTCATTGTACTACATACCCTTTATAAACCCGGGACCCACACTAAGGACGGATGACGGTAACCACCTAGTCGCCGGTCTCTCCGAAGTTGGACAATCCCACTCCGCGTATTCAATCCACTTAGATTGTCATATCGCGGGGAGCCTGTCCTTCCAGCCCTGCATCGCCACATTCTCATGTAGATTGTCTTTTTAGGATCACTCCGTGACCGGTCGGTTTTGACTCGGTGATCTTTTCTTGTTTTTGACCAAAACAAAGCCATGCAAAATTGACAATAAAGAAGGACTCGGAAAAGTCCCTTCGAAAAAAGTCCCTTCGAAATGACCCTTTCGGATGTCCCTTTGAAAAAAATATGTATATACATATGATCCTTCAAAAAAAACGATCTTACATGGCTTTGTTTTACAAAAATCGGGTTGATCGCTCAGTCGTTAGGTTCTGATAAAGGCCTTAGAAACCCCTCAAAACGGATTTTCCGTTTCGACCAAAATTTAGGTCTAATAAAAATCGACTTTCCGTGTGATTATCTCGCGCGGGACTACATATCTCGCGCGGGATAATGCCTCTGTTTGCTGAAACTGAGCTTGAGCCGTTTAAGCCTGCTTCCGACTCGTTGGGGCTAGATTTGATCCTGATATCGTCTCTGCATCTCTTCTGTCAGTTTTTCGAAGCTACTCAACTTCAAGACTCCTAACACAATGTCCGACATCGAAAACATTCCGGGTAATGAAAACTCTGTCCGAAAACAACCACAAACTTCTCGAAGAAGCCAATGATCGCCTAGAAGTGCAAGCTTCCCAAATCCACACTCTCGTGGAAGAAATTCAAGAGCTTAGGGCTGCACTAGCCAATAAAGAAAAGAAGAAGAAAAATGATTCTTCCTCCGGAGAAGAGGAGTCATACACCAAAAAGGCCAAGGGTCGCCGCCAAAGCAAAAGCAAGAAAAAGAAGTACGAGTCTAGCTCGTCATCTTCCTCATCTGACAATGAGAGCTACACATCCAAGAAGGAAAGCAAAGGGGAAAGCAAGAACCAACCCCTTACCATGGCCATGCTAGAAAAGAAACTTGCGTCCCTCGATGTGAGTAAGGGAGCCTCGCTCTCTATTGATTACGATACCCTTCGTTAGTCCATGTCAAAGCTTCCTAGAAAGTACAAAACACCCGACATTGCAAAGTTCAATGGTACCACCTGTCCCAAATCACATTTGGAGACCTACTCTTGGGCCATGCTACCTATGGGTGTTGATGACAACCTATTAGCCCAATGCTTCCCACAAACTCTCGATGGTGCCGCTAGGGATTGGTACATGACCCTTCCACTCTCTACAAGACTCGACTGGCCACTCGCTAGTTGTACTTTCCAAAAGCAATATGAGGACAACTCCACTTATCGCACCACTAGGAGGGATCTTGATCAAACCAAGCAGCTTCCGAATGAATCCTTCACAGATTTTGTCAAAAGGTGGAGAACCAAACTAAATGAAATCGTTGATAGGCCCAGCCTAGACGAACAAATTCACATCCTCATACAATGCCTTAGGGAGGAGTATCAAGACAAGTTAGCCGACAACTATTTTCCTAGCTTCGCCGAACTTCACAAGTCGGGCATACGGTTAGATGACCTCATCAAACAGAAAAGGGAAGCCATGAAAGAAAGTGGATTCCTGTGAATACCCCGTCCCGATGCAACGCGCATTCGGAGGTTTGAAATAATTAATCATATATTGTCGGACCGAAATGGGATATTCATTTAGTGACACTCGCTTTAAACCATATTAAAATATTAGTTTAAATTTTGAGAGTCGCCACGCAACTTTGATATAGCCCAAAGCTTTGAAAAAAGGCTAAACAGTTAATTGGGTTCGGGGGTCAAGTTACAACAGAAGAAGAAACGTTATCACTCCTATTGCCCGACGAATCGGTCTTTCTAGCATGTGGGGTGTTGGTGGTGTGCGGTGTTTACAGGAATAGATAGAAGAAACGGGATCATGCATAAGGAGGAGGGGAGAGAAAGAATTTATTGATGATCACACCCTAGAACCTTTGAGTTAGGCCCTCGGAAGGTGCACTAATCAATGTTCATCCTTGGGGGATTGTTGATCATGGGACAATTATAACTAAGGTGGAAGGAAAGGAATAGTTCCTAGATCCATTGGGTTTCTTTGGACGAAACCTTAGATCATCCTCGGCTATAGCATAATTAAATATATTAAAACAACCCTAAATCTAGCATATATGGAATAAGCAAGAAATAAAGTAATTAAATATACTAAGCATGCAAACAATAATTATAAAGACAATAATAATAAAGAACAAGAATATTAAAAGAGAGTCTTACCAATTGTAGCAAGACTTTGGGGTCGAATCTTGGCGATTCGAGAGGAAAAAGAAGAACTGAGGGTAAAGCAAGTGTAGTCTCGCTTCTCCCGTATGAAATTGTGTGTGAATATGGGGAGCCGGGCACCCCTATTTATAATACCTCGGTACTGGCCGGGCTTCTAAAGGGTCGATCGGCGCTAGGGCTGAAGGGTCGATCGGCTCTAAATAAAAGGGTCGATCGGCTCTACCACGGGCAAAGGGCCGATCGGCTCTTCCAACTGGCGTACTTTCCAAGCTGACAGTGACGGCGCAGTACGGACGAATTAAATGAGTTAGGGTTAGGGTTGCTTTAGGGTTTCTAATTAATATTAACCGGGCCAGGTATTTGGAATACCCTTTTTTCGGACCGGGTACTAACAATTCCGTTACAACAAGAGCTCTTCTTCCTCTTCCAATCCCAAGGATACCTCTGTCAATGCTATTGTCTTCAATCACCCCAGAAATGGTAAGTACTCTGCGATACCTCCACCACAAAAGAAGAAGAAAGATAGACATTATGACAAGCTTGAAGGAATCACCCAAGAAGAACTCTTCGAAGTGCTTGTCAAGAACGGGAAAATCAAACCAAGAGAAGGTGGACCTCCAAAGAAAGATCTTCCTGCCAACCATGCTCATCATCTCTTCTGCAAGTACCACAACTTCACCGGTCATGACACCAACTCCTGATTCCACTTGAAAGACGTCATCCAAGATTTGTTTGATGATAAAGAAATAGGGTTACCTAATGTTGTTACTAATCCTTTGCCAAACAATGAGGTCAATCCGATAGAGATAGAAAGTAGCTTCGAGGACCCTACTCGTCTAGCCACAATTGTGGACGAGAGCCCTCTTGAATTTAATAAATCTTTTTTCTGTTATATGATGTCTTGGGAGGAAATCTTAGAACAAAAGGGAAAAGGGTCTAAAATGTTCAACCTACTCACATGATCCGGTCGTGTGATCACCAACAAACACCCAAGGGATGAAAATCCTCCTAAACAAGCCAAAGCCTCATCGCCAAGCGAACCGGAGGACCCTCTCTTAACCCAGTTAAAGAAAACACAAGCAAACATCTTAGTTTGGGATCTTATAGGTGCATCTCACAAGCACCGTGAGATGTTGAAAAAGGCATTGGCTCAAATGACCATTTCCTCGGAAGCAACACCCGAAGAGCTCACTCAAAATATTGGCCAAGTGCAATTTGGCAACGTCATCACTTTCACTGACTTGGACCTACCGTCCTATGGGAACAATCATCATGAGGCCCTCTACATAACTGCCAAGGTGAATGGATACCGAATGCCAAGCATTTTGGTCGACAATGGTTCTGCAATCAATGTCCTCCCAAAGAAGGCCTTATCATCATTAGGCCTCACCCACAAAGACCTCAAGCCGCCCGGGCATACTGTAAGGGGGTACGATTGTACTGCTAGAACCACTCTAGGATCAGTCGTGATACCTGTAGAAATGGGGCAAGTCACAATGAACATCGAATTTCAAGTCATCGACATCCCGGCATCCTTCAACTTGCTGCTTGGTCGCCCTTGGCTACACGACATAGGGGGTGTGCCCTCTTCCCTTCACCAATGTGTCAAGTTCAGACACAACAATACGATAGTCACCATACACGGAGAGATGGTTACTGCTAGTCCTATCCTCGAAGTACAACATAGCACTTCTGATTTCCTGTTCAGTGGCTTTGAGATTGGGAAGGAAAGCACTGTGAACGTCATAGAAACATGCAACGAAAACGATTACTCCAAGGCACTTCGGTTTTCTGGAAGCCTTCCTGTCTGGAGAATGATGCTAGCAAAAGGATACTTCCCTAGCTTGGGGCTCGGAAAGCACTTACAAGGGATAACGGAACCACCACCGGTTCCCCCACCTCACACAAAGCATGGCCTAGGATACATCACTTCCATCCACGATGGGAATGACGAAGAAGAGTGGGGTTTCACTCAAATCAAGTGGGAAGGAACCACATACAAAGGCTACGATGACCCAAAGGCCAAGAATTACAACCTCAAGCCATATCGAAAGACACTCAATGGCTACTTCATTCGAGAAGGGGAAAGTATTCCCTACTTTATCTTTTCAGAACCATGGACTGATGATAAAGGAAAGCGCCAACCGAGCTTTGAAATCTTCAGCGACTGCGATGCTTCTCCAGATGAAACATAACCCATCCCACTAATCCCTAATGATTTGTGGGGCACGAAGGCAGAAATGAAAAGTGAATGGGACTTTGTGTTGGGAGAAGACATGCTGCGACAGTTCCAAGACTCGCGGGTTAGAAGACAAATGCATCTATGCAATCTCCAAGGGGGACGCTCCAACTACTGATTACACAAGACTAATACAGGAATGTGATGAGCCAATTCTAAACTGGCACGTCACCGGAGGACCAGTTGTTGATGAAGACTTCATGATCAAAGAGCTTGGTTGCACTCCCCATCCCCGCAGGAAGATAGGCCCTGTAACTTTCACATTAGAAGTGTGCTCCACCTCCGATGAAATCACTCAAGAGGAAATCGAGGCGGTGGCTGAACATGTATTCCCTTACTTCCTTAATGAAAACTTTGATCTTTTCGAGTACCCTGAGATTGCTAACATCGTGAATGATGAATTAACTAATAATAATCAATATAACGAACACGTTAATAATGAATCATACGATGAGATAGATCAAGAAAATGAACAAATCTTAAAAGAATTAGCTAAGCAAGTAGGTCGTTGTGGAAAGAATGGCCCTGTTGACGGCGAGGAAATGAAAACGATTAATCTTGGGACAACAGAAGACCCCAGAGAAACAAAGATCGGCAGATTCTTCAAGGGGGAAGACAGAGAAACCTTAACGCAGATCCTTAGAGAATATGTCGACGTCTTTGCTTGGTCCTATAAAGATATGCCTGGGTTGAATCAGTCAATTGTAGAGCACAAGATACCGCTGCTACCCAACGCCAAGCCGCCAAACGTAAAACTACGCAGAATCAAGTCGGAATGGTCAATGCAAGTGAAAGAGGAAATCATGAAACTCTTGAAGGTAGGGTTTATCAAAGTGATCGAATATCCTGAATGGCTAGCAAACACGGTACAAGTAGCCAAGTCGAATGGGAAGATACGAGTCTGTGTCGATTTCAGAGACTTGAACAAGGCATCCCCTAAAGATGACTTCCCGCTACCAAACATAGACATGTTGGTCGACGCCACAGCCGCATACGAAGTCCGCTCATTCATCGACGGTTTCGCAGGGTATAATCAAATCCTCATGGCCGAGGAGGATCAGCACAAAACAGCATTCACCACACCTTAGGGAACATTCTGCTACACGGTCATGCCATTTGGTCTCAAGAACACATGGGCTACTTACCAAAGGGCAGTAACTACACTATTCCACGACATGATCCACAAGGAAATAGAGGTATACGTGGACGACATGATTGTTCACTCAAAAGGGACAGATGGTCAGCACTTCAGAGATCTCAGGAAATTCTTCAATCGACTGAGACAGCACAAGATGAGACTCAACCCCGCCAAATGCTCATTCGGAGTGGTCAAAGGGAAAGTCTTAGGGTACATGGTCACAGAGCGTGGCATAGAGGCAGACCCCGCCAAGATAAAGGCTATCATTGACATGCCTCCACCCAGAACACAGAAAGAAGTAAAGGGATTCATGGGCAGACTTCAATATATCAGTCGATTCATCAATCAACTGACTACAATGTGCGACCCCATCTTCAAGCTACTTAAGAAAAACGCACCTCAAGAGTGGACCAAAGAATGTCAAGAAGCATTCGAGGAAGTTAAGCATTACTTAACTTCCCCACCCATCCTGGTTCCACCGCACAAGGAAAAGCCCTTGAAGTTGTACCTCACTGCATCGACAATGCGTTAGGGCTATGCTCGCTCAAGAACAAACCTCGCTCGCACACAGAGAATGCCATCTATTTCGTCAGCCGCAGATTCCAAGGCAGCGAAATCAACTACTCTCCACTCGACAAGTCCTGCGCCGCTCTCGTTTGGGTATCACAAAGGCTAAAGCACTATATGGAAGCCTTCCCAGTTCGTCTCATTGCAAAAATGGATCCACTGAAATATATCCTAGACAAATCAAATTTGTCTTCGAGACTGGCCAAATGGTATTTCATGCTCGTGGGTATGATATCACTTACGTCACTCATAAATCCGTCAGGGGGAGTGTATTCGCAGATCAGTTGGCAGAATTTCCTTGTGACGAAGCGAAGGGGGAAGACCCGTGATTCCATGATGAGGACATCATGAGTATAGAAGAAGAAAATAAGTGGAAATTATTTTTCGATGGCGCAGCCAACAAGAGAGGGTTCGGCATCGGAATGTTGTTGGTAGACCCTAACGACATCTATACTCCACTGGCAGTACGTCTTGACTTTGACGCCACCAACAACACCGCAGAATATGAAGCTTGCATAGCGGGGCTTGAGGCAGCCCTAGAACGCAACGTGACCGAACTCGAGGTATTTGGGGACTCCCAGTTGATCATCAATCAGACATTGAAGAAGTGGAGGGTCCAAGATCCAACCCTTCAAAGATACAATGCCCACCTCCAAGAGTTGGCGCAACAATTTCAAGATGTCTCATTCCACTACCTCCCTAGAGACAAAAATCGGTTTGCGGACGCATTAGCTACACTCGCTTCTTTGGTCGAAATCCCTCAAGGAAAAGCAGTCAAACCCTTCAAAATAACATGGCGTGCAACTCCTGCCTACTGCGCCGTTATAGATCTCCATGACTGCAAAGACAAATGGTTATCCGAATGTGCCATTATTGGGAACTCCGAAGAGAAACCTTGGTACTATGACATTTGGCGTTTCATCCTAGATGGAACCATCCCACCTGAGACGGACCAAAAGACTCAGATCGCCCTTAAGAGGTTGGCCGCTAATTACGTCATCACTGCTGGCCGTCTAT
This sequence comes from Adenophora triphylla var. japonica, assembly GCA_022495995.1. Taxonomy (NCBI): domain Eukaryota; kingdom Viridiplantae; phylum Streptophyta; class Magnoliopsida; order Asterales; family Campanulaceae; genus Adenophora; species Adenophora triphylla. Next base: position 142,280 of record JAFEMH010005746.1, read on the forward strand.
TCAAGAAACATTCCCAAGGAAACCTCCTTTGTGCCACCGAGGAAGAGGCCCAAGAAATAATGGACCATGTTCATCAAGGCATATGTGGAACCCACATGAGCGGAAACATGCTCGCCAAAATGATCATCAAACAAAGGTACTTTTGGCTAACCATGGAAGCCGACTGTACCAAAATGGTCAAGAAATGCCACAAGTGTCAGATACACGCCAACCTTCAGCACGCACCGCCTTCCTTGTTGTACCCTATGACTTCTCCTTGGCCGTTCTCTACATGGGGGATAGACGTGATTGGAAAGGTCACACCCGTAGGAGCTAACGGACACTGCTTCGTCCTAGTAGCCATCGACTATTTCACTAAATGGGTCGAGGCCGCCTCCTACAAAGTTCTGAATGCCAGAAAGGTCGCAGAATTCATCAAGCACAACATCATCTGCCGATATGGGGTTCCGCAAGAGATGATATCCGATAATGGGTCGCACTTCGAGAAAGAAACCGATCGCCTCCTAACCGAGTACAAAATCACAAGGCACAAGTCATCTCCTTATAGGCCTCAAACAAACGGAGCAGTTGAAGCCGCAAACAAGACAATCGAAACCATCATCAGAAAAATGGCGGTCACGGGAAAAGACTGCCCGACAAGTTACCTTTCGCACTATGGGGATACCGCACTTCAGTCCGGACAGCTACAGGAGAGACTCCCTACGCCCTCACATTCGGAATGGAAGCTGTCTTACCAATAGAATTGGAAATACCATCACTTAGGGTTCTCCTAGAAAACCAAGTGAACGAGGTCGACTGGCTAAAAAGCAGATACGAAGAGTTGGCCCTGTTAGACGAAAGAAGGTTGAAAGCAGTCAAACATACTCAAGCTTACCAAAGAAGAATGGCAAGAGCTTTCAACAAAAAGGTCAAGACAAGGAACATCAGGGTAGGTGACTTGGTTCTCCGTGAGCATCGTCCTGGACCTTTCAACCCGCTAGGCAAGTGGGGACCAAGATGGATAGGACCCTACATTGTGAAGAAGATATTCTCTGGGGGAGCCCTTCAGCTGGTAGACTTAGACGGAGATCAACTACCGAAGCCGGTCAACATGGACAAGCTCAAGAAGTACTTCGCGTGACTTGGCCTAACAAAAAGAAAAATCGCTCGCTAGGTTGAAAATCCCGAAAAGGACGGCCTAGGCAAAAATTAGAGCTCGCACAAGAAAAGAAGCCCGCTGGATTGAAAACCCGAAGGGGCGGTCTAGGCAGAAGAAAGGGTATGCACAAAAAAAAAAAAAAAGGGGCCTTGTCTCGCGCGAGATTACCCTTCGGCATGAAGACGTATTTTGTCCTTTTTCTCAAAAAATGAACTACGTTAGACCTGAGCCTCTTATTTAATCGCTGTAAAAGAGGAACGTAGGTAGCCTTCGGGTTCGATCTAATCAAATAAATAAATCTACTTTTGTCCTTTTATTAATCGAATGCATTTTATTAATGACAAAAGGGAAATCCTAACCACAACGACTAATTTGCTAAGCTAATAATCTTGAAAGAAATACTAATAAAATAAAAACAATTGATCTATCGAAGCGATCTCTTGGTACTCCTTAAGATCTAGCCTTTCATTGACTTGGTAGGCCGGCAGACATGGTCACCACCGTCTTCGCGATCCTTATTGCGCTTTGAGACCCTCGGCGAGCATCCGTCGAGACGGTCAAAGACAGACTCCGAAAGCCTTTTGAAGACATTGGGCCTATCTAAAGCTTGCGTCTTTCCAGGCATCCCTTTGCCTCGCCTCTCATACCAATCCCCGTCAAGAAAATCCTGGGTCGGATCGGTTCGCACGTTAGCAGGATCAGACTGAGCCTCGCTCCTTCGCAAAATACTGCTAGCTACAAAAGAATCCCCCAGAAGGAAAGCCGCAGATCATCAATCTTCTCTCGCACTAGGGTGACCTGCATGAAGGAACCAATCCAAATACTTGTCAGACAAGAAGATGCTTGCATTAAAACTCCGAAGGTTCGACCAGCGGTCCCGACTAGTTCCTTCGCCCCACGCTTGAGCTAGCGCCTGCGCAAACTCTACTCCAATATAGGACACCTCACGAGAGGCCCCTTCGAAAAGATAAGTGTCCTGCGATTGACCAAACTGACGGAGCACCCGTTTGGGAAAATAGAAGGAGGAATCTCGCAAACCCGAAAGAACAACCCTGTCAAAACCCTTGGTATCGGCGACATACTTGTTCAACCTCCAATAAGGCGAACACCAAAGAATATCAGCAGTTTCAGTCTTTGCAATCAATTCAGCCCACTCATCCACAGAGAGATCCTTGATCAGCAACTTTCGCGTATGATATGTAAAAGGGGGAATATTCCAACAGGGGACCTACCAACTTGAGATGCTCCCTAAGACAAATGGTCAACAGAAGAGGACTCCCTTGAGTCATGGCACCGGTCCTATGCAGCTTATCAAGACCATGCAGGGTTTCACCCAAGATTAGTGGAATAATATTCCTAGAACGTTTCCTAGCCTGCAGAACAATTTCCACCAGTTGGGAGTCAACCAAGCCATCCCTGCACTTGAATAAAACATCTCCGAAAAGAGAAAGATCCAGAAAGTTCCGTTTATAGACATGGAAGGCATCGTCATCTGAGTCTCCGCTGAATCGCTCAGGGAAAGAAGAACAATATATCCACTTACGATGAACCAACTCGTAGCAAGTATCAAGGGGGATCCCTAACAACTCATTCAAAGACTCTGAATGATTCCTATGGTACTTAGGAACAGCAATCTCACCGGTCAAAGGCATATCCAAGATAATGGCAAATTCCTCCACAGTAGGCACCATCTCATTCAAAGAAAAATTGAAAAGATGAATAGAGGGATCCCAAAATCGAGCAGCACCCTGCAAGAGATTCCAATTCGGTTGGAGGTTCTTCAAGGAGAAAAGGATTCTAAATCCGAATTCTGCAATAAACCTATTGCGAGATCGGTTGCGAAACGACCTCACAAAATCTCTTGATGCTTGCTTGAAGGATTCAATCACTTCAGACGACAGAGAAAAATCATCGACAATCATGGACGTTGGGGCAATCTCCTTGGAAGCCATGGATCATAGGGTTGAAGAGGAAGCCAAGAGTTTCGCCCTAACACAATATCTCTAGAGTCTGAAAGGCTAGGATGTGTTATCTGGCCGGACTACAGGGTGATTTTATAGGGAAAACTGACAAAATCCTGTTCGAAAAAGGAAGAGGACTCTGTCTGGATAGCGTGTCTCACGCGAGATACCTTGTCCCACGCGAGATATCGCTACGGAAAAACAACAATAGTTCTGCTCAAACAGCAATCTAGCCCCGTCTTGACGAAGCAAGTCTCAAAAAAACCTGCATGTACAATTCATAACACGCAGTAAAACACCAAGATCAAGCTCAAAATTGTGGCCTTGATGGCCATCCCATTCCATTTCCAAAAACATGGAAAGTCGAGAAAGTTAATTAACTAACTAATTAGACCTAGGATTAGGGGGTTAAGAAAACCATTGTCTTGTGCTACCTACTTGTTTCTAACAGGTACCAAAGAAAAAAAAATTGTCTGGGCCCACACGGCCAATATATACAGATCATCAGAAATCAAATGAAGATAAAGGGAGTGGATCACGCCATCAAGTCTCCCGAGCTGCCGGCATCTCCGCCATCACCACCACGGGGGCTACCATCCCTCCTCGACCTCTTGGCACCACAAGTAGGGGTCACCGCCGAGGCCACTGTTGAGGCCGCCAAAGAAGCCTTATGGAATAGCCTCTCGGACAGGTCCGACACCAGGGCCATCAGTCCCACCATCTTAGTCGCTCCACGGTTGTAATCGGCCGCAGACATAGTGACCTGACAACAAAAGAAAAGAAATGCTCAGATGAAGTCGGACATATACACTTATATGGACGAATACGAGAGATGATATCAACAGAAACATACCGATGAGACATCTGGCGGGAGGCGATAACCCTCAGGAATATGATCCAGAGTCGGGATATGGCCCACCATTGGCATGCTCCCCATCATGTATGTATAGCTCAGAGGACCGAAGTCTGGGGCGAAAGGCAGAGAACCAGCAGACTGGGAAGAAGTGCTAGGGGCTGATGAACCTGAGGCAGAAGTAGAGGCGGAGCCACGAGCATGCGATCGCCTATCACCCACCAGGAGGGGACCCATCAAGCGAGGCAGGAACTCCGCGTAAGAGGCCCCGGGGATAATACAAGCCGTCGCCACATCGCCTACCAGAAGACTAGCATAATCATCCTCTGGAATGGAGTGGGTGGGATACATCGCCCTCGGCGGATCCGCTGGCACCATATATGAAGATGGAGAATATAAAGAGGGAATCAAGGCAAAGGGCCTCTTAGCTCTGAAGCGACTCGCCTCCCACTATGTTCTTTTGGGAGATATGCTGTATAAGAAACGTTATCAAGGCCCTCTCCTGCGGTGTATCAGCAAGCAAGAGGCTACCGAACTCATGAAGGAAATACACGGTGGTACCTGCGGCCCCCACATGAATGCTCGGGCCCTGATGCAGATCATATTGAGAATGGGGTACTTTTGGATCTCCATAGAAACTGACTGCATCCAGTTCGTCAAAAGCTGCGACAAATGCCAGCGGTACTCAAACCTCAATCATTTGCCTCCTCACGAGTTATACTGCATGACAACCCCTTGGCCCTTCGTCACTTTGGGAATCAAAGTCATAGGCAAAATCACACCATCAGGCAGCAACGGCCACGAATTCGTCCTGGTGGCAGTGGACTATTTCATAAAGTGGGTCGAAGCCAAATCCTACAAGGTCCTCAAGGAAAGTAGCCCTCTTCATCAAAGAAAACATCATATGCAGATACGGGTTGCCGACCGAAATCATCTCAGATAATGGATCCCACTTTGAAGGGGAATGCAACAAAGTGCTAGCGAGTTCGAGAATAACCCGTCACAAGTCATCTCCTTATAGGCCCCAAACCAATGGAGCCGTTGAAGCAGCAAATAAGACTCTGGAAAACATCATCCGGAAAATGGCTGTCCGAGGCAGAGATTGGCCCGAGAAGCTACACCTGGCACTCTGGGGCTACAGGACATCAGTCAGAACTGCAACAGGGGAGACACCGTTTGCCCTCACCTACGGGATGGAAGCCGTGCTCCGTCGAGGCTAGAGATTCCTCATTTGCTACATTGCATCTTGTTGGAAAGCCAGATCAACGAGGTCGAATGGCTTCAAATTCGCCATGATGAATTGGCTCTACTAGATGAACGCCGATTGAAGGCCATGGAACATATCCGAGCCTACCAAGGGAGAATGGCCAGAGCCTTCGAAAAGAAAGTAAAGCATCGGGAGATCGGGGAAGGTGATCTCGTGTTGAAAGAAACCCCCCTGTTCGCATCAACCCGCTTGGCAAATGGGAGCACATGCAGGTCGGGCCATATGTCGTCCGGAAGATCTTCTCCGGAGGGGCCATGCAACTTGCGGACCTCGGCGTGAAATCCTTTGTACACCCGGTGAATGGTGAAAAAAAGCTGCGCGAGATACTACGCGCATAAAACACTAAGTCAAATCGAACAAAAAAAACAAAAAAAAGGGTGCTAAAAGAGTAATACCCAACTAGGTTGAAAAACCGAAAAGGGCGGCCTAGGTAAAAGACAGGGTTGCACCAAACAAAAAAAAAACAAAAAAAAAAAAAAAGAGTGCTAAAAGAGTAATACCTGACTAGGTTGAAAACCGAAAAGAGGCGACTTAGGTAAAAAACGAGTTGCACCAAAAAAAAAAAAACAAAAAAACAAATTAACCGAGGTCGAACTACGAGACTGAGCCCTTTTGTCCGAAGGGAACGTAGGCAGCCAGAAACGGTTCGGTCTAAAATACAAATAAAAGACATACTTTGTCAGACCATGAAAGCGTCTCGAAAAACCCTAAAGCAATTCACATATTCATTACAGTTAAAAGCTCTTTGATGAGTCTAAGCTCGGTTCATTCCTACAACTGGCAACTTTGCTAAAAGGAACTAAGATACATAATCAAACTAATGTGTGCCCTTTACAACAAGAAAGGGATACTCGGAAACCTCGAGGTCACTCTAAGCCGCTCGTACTGGCATACCCTCTCTTCTTCCCCCTTCGGGTCTTCTTCCTCTGAACAGGAAAAATGTCGGTCTTCCTCCTACCAAGCTACGGTGTGGGAACATGATCTATCGAAACCGGCCTCTGTCAGGGCCTTAGTAGCCCTAGCGTCATATCTCATCTCTTGTAGCCGAGCTGGTAACATAGGAGTCCTCCTCTCCTGTCTCTTGACATAAGCCTCATAGTCGGTCACAACATCTCCGCTCCTGTCATGAGGGTTGGCCCTCGCCTCTGCCCTCCTCCTCTCCGAAACTGTCAGGTCCTCCGCGCCAGCAATGGCCTCACGCCATCTCAAAATAGCCATCTGAGTCTCCCCCAAATGCCTCTCGTACCAATCCAAGTACCAAGTGGTCAGAAACACAGGTCTCGGACGTCTGAGGATAACCCGAGGAGGAAAACGTCATACCTCCATGCTCGGGAAAGAAATGAAAACACCGAAGGATCATCCATAGAAGCAGAAGCCACCACCCTAGTGGCTATATCATCAAAGTCCTCCAAAGGAATCTGCTCCAAGCCAAACTGTCTCAGAACCAGAGCCGGAATGTAAAAGCTGGACTGAGAAAGTCTCGGAAGCATAACCACGTGAGACCCATCCTGAAGTACTCTCCGAGTCTCCACCCGCCAATGAGGCACCGACCATCTGATACCTTCAGTCTGGCGACCAGCCATCCAACGCTCCTGTAAGTGCTCCAATTTGAGTTGTTAGTATTTTCGTTAGAAAATTAACGAAAGTTTTAACATTTCTAACATTTCTAACAATTTCTAACATTTCTAACAAAGTGAGGGTAGATTAGGGATTGCCATTTAAAGGTAAACCATGAAAAAGAATCAAAAAAGCAAAAGAAATGGTCAAAAACCCGAAATAGAAATGGCTGGGACATTTTCTGGTTGCTTAATTTGAATTTTATTCTTCCTGTCCAAAGCCTGGAGCAGCATTTAATGAACAGTGCACGCTTACAGAGTCATCCGCGCGGATAGGTTTGTAATTTCAGAGTGCCTATAAATTGAGGCCTTCAGTCACAGAAATAAAGGAGGAACAACACAATTCACTCACAGCAACAGCACTCTGGCGAAAAATAGAGAGAAAACAGTGGGAATCCTTAGATTGCCACCATTTTCTCTTGAATCTTTCCCAAATCCCACTCACTCCAAATACTCTCAAATCACTCCCATTCATACACAAGCCCAAGCTTCAATCACCCCTTAAAAGGAGGATTAAAGAGAAAACATAGAGGACTTAATTGTTATCTACTTGTTTTCTCTTTGACCAACTCTAATCACAAGCCCTAAACACATTCAAACCCTAAACACATTCAAACCCTAAACACATTCAAGCATTGAATCCATTCAAACACAAAACACAAAGAAGATAGGTATAACCTCCTTCTCCTCACCCTAAAATTCTCTCATCCATGCATGCATTTTCAAACTCCAAAATGTAGTTTGTTCATCTTCTTGCCCTAGATCCAAGAGGATCACCATGGAAGTTCATCTCCATGGATGATCCTCTACAAGGATCAACATTATTTTCAAAGTGTCTTTGCTTACTTACAAACAAGTTTTCAAAACCCTAAAAGTCATTTTCATACACAAAATCTTTCTTTCAAAGGATAAAATTCCCCTTCCCAAGCAAATGAAATGCTTAAAGTCCTAATGTACCCCAAGGATGGCTTGATATAGTAGATCACCACTAAAATGTTTAGTGATCACTAATCAAAGCCTAGGGAAATGGGGACAAGCATGGATGCCAAACCCCCTTTAAAATCATGTTTTTCTTCAAGAGAAAGTTGCTGTCCAGTAGCCTTTCTCTAAGACCTCTGTCCATGGTCTAATTTTTTGGACATATAGAAACTTGGAATTTGGTGTTTACTACAAAATACTTTTTGTATCCAACATCCATAGATTTCCAGAAATATTTTTACTTTATTTTTTGCGTGAGTAAAACTCCCTTTTTCAAATTATCTTTTAAAGGTCAGTTCATCAGTCTCTGGAAATCCAGATTTCACATCTGAGATTTCCAGAAGGTTTTGGTCCCTCAAATCATCTTAAAAATGGAAAATTCTTTTACAGAAATCTTATTTAAGGTGTCTGGAACAACTTTCATTCTCTAAGTTTCCTCAGATTATGAAGTTTTAAATCCCTTAAATCCATTTTAAAATCAAGTGTCCACTGCCTTTTTCATTCTGACAGAATTGGTTTTCAACTTCAAAAGGTCCTTTGAGTACCAAATCTCAACCCTAAAATCTTCCAAAAAATCAAGGGACTTTTTTAATGCCTTATAAAGAGTTCCCAATTTTTGGTTTTCTCAGTTTAAACTTATTTTGGCCAAAGGAACACACACACACACACACGCAAACAAATGGTTTTAAAGCTTGGAAGACTCGTTTACGAGGCATTCCGGAGTGAACACTAACGTTCTTCCCGGCGTGTAACGTGACCTCCGAACCCAAATCTCTCATTCCGGGTATTTTTCAAAGTTTTGGCCCTTAAAATAAAAATGGCGTGGCGACTCAGTTTGATTTCAAAAATCGGGTACATCACGGTGGCGACTCATTGGGGACTAATAAGTTTTATCTTTTCAAAAAAAAAAAGAGAAAAGCTTTTGAGGGTCAAGCTC